>AWOL01S0015318.1:0-13995 GCA_000715115.1 Nicotiana otophora | reverse complement strand
AGTAGATCCCAAAAGAGTATACAACGTACCAGATCTGCGTGCTTTCATGATCACAAGAGCACCATGAGAAATTTTCAGAACTCCACCTTCACCTGTGTACTTGCACCCAAGAGATTCTAGAGTGCCCAAAGAGATGAGATTTTTCTTCAAGTCAGGAACATGTCTAACATCGGTGAGAGTTCTCACCACACCATCGTGCATTTTGATTCGGACTGTACCTTTTTCAATAACTTTACAGGCAGCATTGTTGCCCATCAAGACAACTCCACCTCCAATAGATTCATATGTAGTAAATAAATTTCGAATGGGACACATATGATAAGAACAACCCAAATCTAAAATCCACTCATTGTTAGATTTGAAACTATTATTAGTTGCTAAAAAAATAGTTTCCTCAGTCTCATCAGTAGCTACACTTGCTTCGGCAGTGTCAGTATTTTTGTGCTCATTTTTCTTTTCTGTATGCTTTTCTTTGTTTTCCAATTTAAAGTATTCAAAAATAATGTGACCTTTCTTATGACAATATTTGCACATGACATTCCTGTATCTGAATTTTGACCTTGATTTAGGTTTCTCACTACTTGAATCTTTTTTATTGTATCTACCTTTTATGAATAAGCCTTCCCCTTGGTTCCCACTAGTTTTCCCAGTAATATCTCTATCTCTTTGTTCTTTTGATTTCAAAATAGATTTGATATCTTTATAAGAGATATTATCCTTTTCATAAAGCATAGTTTCTCTTATATGTTTAAACGACTGGGTTAAGGAAACAAGCAATAACACAACTTGATCCTCATCTTTGATTTCAGCATCTATGTTAGTTAAATCCATAAGAAGAGAATCAAAAATATCAAGATGAGTAAGTATAGAAGTACCTTCAGCTATACGAAAAGTGTAGAGTTTTTGCTTTAGGTAAAGCCTGTTTTCTACTGTTCTTTTCATATATAAGGTTTTAAGCTTTTCCTATATGCCTTTGGCTGAGCTTTCTGCTGCAACTTCACACAAAACCTCATTTGAAAGATTTAAAATAATACATGCTTTTGCCTTTTTATCTATGACGGCAAACTCCTCGTCCGTCATTTTATCCCACATCTTCTCCTTTCCTTGCAGTGCCAAATCTAAGCCATCCTGAATTAGGATAGTTTTCATATTTAATTGCCACATTTCGATGTTTACACTTCGGTCAAATTTCTCAACATAAGACTTTGTTAGAGTCATTTTGACTATTTAAACTAACCCGATTAGATCTGGCTTTGATACCAATTTGTTAGAATCGGAAACCTGGGTAGTGAGGAATTTAGCCAAACAACGATATAATGACAATAACAAAGACAATGGAAGTTGATAATAACGACAATTAAAGAATATAAAGAAGACACAAATTTAACGTGGTTCGGTCAAGGTGACCTACGTCCACAAGCGGAGAGGAGCAATTTCACTATACCAACAAGAGTACAAAAGAGAGTACAAAATTAGAGTAAATACTCTAATTAATCCCAAATACCCCAAGAGAATAACATCACAAGATCACTCCAAAGAAAGGGAAATACTCTATAATGAAATAAAGGAGGAGAAAAAAAGACAAAAGTGAAAAGCTCTTGAATTGGTGTGTTTTCAAATGAGGAGAAACTCCTCTATTTATAGCAAGAAATTCTTGGCCTAATAATGGATATTATGTCATGACAAATGTCATGATACACAAATTTGTTATAATGGATATTATGTCATGACAAAAGTCATAAAAATTTGGCCATATTACAGGATTCCTAGTCATGTTATGGAGGAAATGAAAGATGGGGTTATCAGGTTCTTTGAACAAGATACTGAGGTGAAGAAGAAATGGTATTCGCGAGACTTCACAAAACGGTTTATATTTCATAGTAATTTTGATCTGTTTAGATCACCAGTAACCAACTGGAGAGACACTTTTTATGCCATAGTAGCTCCTATACCTCCCAATCCTGAAGAATTTCCCTCTGTCTGCAGGTATTACTTGATCAATATAGACAAGATTTTTCTCAAATTTTAAATGTGTTAAAAGTCATTACTATTTGCTTATTGTGTATTTGTGATAGGGATATTCTCTTTGAGTACACAAACCAAGTGATGAAACTAGCATACACACTATTTGAACTACTGTCTGAGGCTCTTGGCCTCAAACCAAGTCACCTCAACGATATGGGTTGTACCGAGGGGCTTATGGCTTTAGGACATTATTATCCAGCATGCCCACAACCAGAACTTACTCTAGGTGCTAGGAAGCATGCTGACAGTAATTTCCTCACCTTGCTTTTCCAAGACAATATAGGCGGCCTCCAAGTTCTACATCAAAACCATTGGGTAGATGTTCCCCCTACTCCCGGAGCTCTCGTGGTCAATATTGGAGATCTTCTTCAGGCAAGTGTTACATTTCTTCTAATAATTCATTTGATTTGAAGGTCGCAGGTGCACTTTTGGATTAAACCAAAATCTGCTCCCTCTCTGTATAGCATAGGTCCGCCTCTGGCCTTGACGTACTTGTTGAATGGATATAACACCATACGAGCACTTGAAGCATCAGAATACACTAAGAGTTTGCTACAATTTTAGCGTAGCTGTACCAAATACATACTTGTCTTATCAGCATGTAACATAAGTTTTAGATGATTATAAACAAAAACAGAAAGTTGATCCTTGATTTTTGGCTGTCATTTTCAGCTTATATCTAATGACAAGTTCAAAAGTGTTGAACATAGAGTACTGGCAAATAAGGTTGGTCTAAGGATATCAGTGGCTTGCTTTTTCACGACAAGTTTTCTTCCAATAGAAAGGTTATATGGACCTATCCAGGAGTTGATATCAGAACATAATCCTCTAAAGTACAAGGAAACCACAATTAAGGAGTACACTACTTATTACACTAACAAAGGGCTGGATGACACTTCTGCTTTGTTGCATTTTAGACTTTAGACTAAATAGTTGAGCCCCAATAAAAGGGGTGTGTTGGAGTAATTCTGAAGATGATAGATATTGTGGCAAATAAGGTTTGTAGAACCATGTATGAATATAACATCATCAAGTCTTTGTTGTTTTTCTATTTGATTTCATTTGTTGGTAGTTAGGAAGCATTCAGTGATGTTATATCCACGTTATCCTTTATAAATTAATTAGGTCCATATACCTTCAGATATGGATAGTTTCTCATTGAAAATGAAAAGGATTGCAATTATTACTCGAACTCCAATTGCCAATTATTTTTTTTTATTTTTTTTATTTTTTTTATAAGACGTCTTGGAATGACGGGGGGTTTGGCATCGACCCCTACCATGTAGATTAATAACCAAAAGCTGAAGACATGAAGGTGGGAGGCATAAAACCTAACCTCCTCAGAATATGGATAAGAATTGGACATGCCCAACTCTTTACATGTAAAACATCGATGCTATAAAATGTAAAACAAGGTGGATAGTATACATTAAACAGCCAAAAAGTTCTTTCCATAATGCATGTTAAAGCTACATCTAGGACAAAAATCAACAGCATAGTTAACTTAGTCATTAGCATCATATACAAAAGTAGTCTTGGAGGCTCTTATTCTGAAGCTTGCTAATTGATCCTTATCCATAAAGCATAGACCTCTAGCTTGACTTGGAAGTTCATGAGCAGAGAAATACCATTTAGTACTGGTTCTTTCTGATCCTTCTTTAGCCAGTGCATCCGCGACCCTATTAGCCTCTCTATAGCAAATGTGTGATGTGGAACGCCTCAAAGTTTATCATGATTTTTTGAATTTCCTCTATGTTGTGTCTTAAATTCCAAGGAGGTTTTATCTTTCCATTAACCCAGTTGACCACCAACGAGGAATCTAATTCAGCACAGATCTTGTTAATTCTTTGATCCTTGCACCATTTAAGACCAACACATAAAGCTAGTGATTCTGCAGCATTATTAGTTTGGATACCAAAAGGAGTTGCAAATGCAGCTATCACCTCTCCTTGGTGTCCCCTAATAACACCTCCACCACCACTTTTACCTGGATTACCTTTAGAGCATCCATCAGTATTAAGTTTAAACATACCAGGCTGAGGGAGTTTCCAGGTGGCACGGATGATATTCAGCTTTGGCTTAGCTGTTTCATAAATGGACAAACGTTTCTTCCAATTGGAGGCTACATCAATCTGTCTAAACAGTTTGTGAATGATTATAGTGGCATCATGGCAAATGTAATGTGCTACCTTAGGGATGTAGAATCTTTCTTGATTATACTTTTTCCTGCATCTTGCCTTTCAGATATGCCAATTAATTAGAAGGGGAATAACCTGTAACATAAGTTTTTGGATAGGATTCTAAAAGTTAGCAAACCACCATCCTAGCATGGTATGTCTAATTCCCCCTCCAGAGTCATTAATTCCAAATTGATTTCTAAAGGCATTCCAAATATTCTTGCTGAGATTGCTTTTTTTGAAAATATGTTCCACATCCTCGCTTATAGGATTATCACAACGGTCACATCTAGAGGGATAAAGGTAACCAAGCTTCTTGATATTATCATCAGTAGGGAGTCTATTCTTAAATAGCTTCCAATTGAAGAAAGAAATTTTAAAAGGAATAGCATTGTGCCAGAGGTTTTTGTTAACAAAAGTAATGCCTTATTTCTGTCTCAAAATATTCCAAGCAGATGAGCACGTAAATTCTCTATCAGTGGACTCAGTCCATATTGCCTGATCAGATTCATGTGATATGTCAAATTTGATCCCTTTGATATGTTTGGTTAGATGATGTGGCAAGCACTGGGATAACTTAGCAATGCCCCATTCATTATCAGATATGAACTCCGCTACTGTGACTTTATGGAGTACATCACAATTACAAATATTAGCAATGGCTCTCAAACCCGTCCAGTTATCCCAAAGGAAAGAAGAATTGCCCCTTTGGATCCTCCATAGAATGTTATGCTCTATATCTTTCTTAATATCCATCAAACTTCTCCAAGGTCTAGATTGCTTGCCTTTTCCTTTTCTAGCCACTGGATGTAATCTACTACAATATTTAACCTTAAGAAAAGAAGACCACAGTCCTGAATAGCCACCACAATTTAGCTATGAAAGATCTGGAGATGTCGTATAACTTCCTGAAGCCGACTCCTCCCTCCTCAGTAAGGTAGCATAACTTATTCCATGTTACCCAATGGTATTTTGTATTACCTTCATGTTGTCCCGAAAAGTAATTTGCAAAGTATTTCTCAAGAGTTTTAAATACAACCTTTGGGGGTTGTTAAATAGAAAGAAGATGCATAGGAATAGCTGAGAGAACATGTTTGATCAATATGGCTTTTCCTCTGGCAGAGAGGAATTGTCCCTACCAATTTGTGATTCTTTGAATAATTTTGGAAATCATCCCAGAGAAATATTGGATCTTTTTCCTTCCATAATAAATTGGGCAACCTAAATATTCAAAAAGAAAATATTCCCTTCTAAATCTTAGGTGTCGTTCAATAATTCTAATCCTTCTCTGAGTATAATTATGTCCCACAAGATAACAACTTTTCTTTAAATTCACCTTCCCTCCCGATGATTTTTCATAATCTGCTAAAATATTCTTGATCATTTTCAGGGACCTAATATTACTAGAGGTGAAAATGATTAGATCATCTGCATAGGCCAAATGATTAATCTGGGGGCCTTTCTTGTGCATAGAGAATCCTATGAAATCTTCAATCATGCAATGCATTCAGAGGTCTAGAAATAACCTCGGTGGCAATAATAAATAGGGATGGGGACAAAAAATGCCCTTGCTTCAACCCTCTTTCTGATTTAAAGAAACCATGTCTCTTTCCATTTATGATAATGGAATACCAAATATTAGCTATAAGATTCCAAACTGTATGGATCCATTGTTCAGAGAAACCTATTTTCCTCATAACTCCACATAAGAAAGTCCATGATAATCTGTCATAAGCTTTATTCATATCCAATTTGATGACTACATTATTCCCTGTTTGCTTCTGGTTGATCCCACTGACAATTTCTTGTGCCAAGAGAATATTCTCCCCAATGGCTCTCCCTATGATGAATCTACTCTGATTAGGAGATATAATATTAGGCAACAGTCTAGAAAATCTATTGTTCAGGAGTTTCGTGATAATTTTTTGGGTTACGTTGCTAAGGCTTATAGGTCTGAGATCAGAGAAAGACTAAGGATTATCAACTTTAGGTATCAAAATAAGACAAGTATGTGATATAAATTTGCTTATCTCTCTTCCATTTATGTTAACCTTTATCATGAGTACTCTATTATAAAATAAAAAAAGAACCATTTCACAGGTAATGGCTATCAACAGTTGTAGTAGCTAAAATCACAGAAAAATAACGTGCTCAAACTTGTATCATATAACCATATCTGTTGTTGAGGAGAATGGCTAAAGACTCATTCAGCCAAAAAGGGAATTCGTAGACCAAAGCTGGGAATTATCTCATGGGTACAATTTTCAGAAATGGTTGTACCCAAAAATATTGTCCCGGCCAAGAATCCTTGGTTATCCTATTTTTCCCTACCCAGTATTTGGTTGGAATATTCCATCTCTCGCGTGTTCAATTCAACACTAATTGCCAAATAAAAATAATGTTATTATCCAAAATAACTTTAGAGTTAGCAAATAGTTTCACCAACTACTTAGAGAAGTATTATTTGTGCTTAATCACTTGCTTATCTATATCATTACCTCTGTATTCCGATCCGTAATTCCGCAAAATAAATAAAATATTTACCACCGCAGATCCCTTCAGGACGAAGTGGTTTTAAACAGAAGGGAAAAATGGAAATAACACAATATAAACTGAACTCACCCAAAAATGGTCAGCTGGAAATTTGGCAACAACAAGAAAAACGAAGAGCGAAAGTATAAACAGAGAGGCGAAAGAAAGTGTAATCCGAACGAAGATTGTACATGAGAAATTTTGAAATCTTTTATTTGCCCAACGTTTACCCAAAAGCGAAAACATGACGTGCCCTTAAACTGGCAGACATGTGAAGCAGCACATAGAGCAATTTGGTAAAGTCGATGATAGTGTTGAATCCAGCGGTGGCTTTGACATGTTATTGCTAAAGAAAGATACAAAATAAAACTGAAAAGACGATTATACCCTCAAGCAGCATGTTGACTTGCTGTGTGCTTATTCCACTTTATCTAATACTAGTGGGGATAGCCCGTGAAGAGAACTACACTGTTGTAAGAAAAATGTACAGTGACAATATCTCCAAGGGATGAGCTTGTGTAGAGAAATGGCAGACTGCATAGCTATTATTGAGTTATACTCAAAAGAGAAATATAAGACCACAAATATATTACCTAAATATCGTATGGGTTTGCAGTAACATCTGCTGATACAAATATGTGTAAGATGATAAAATTTAAAATTACTATCAAAGTATATAGTACTATCTTTCAACTGGTCTAAAGAGTACCAGAAGAATCAACTCGTGCCTCACATAAGCATTTGAAGGAATTCAGGATATGTTCGCTTCTTCCACGTGTTGAACCCTTGGCTTTTTTCGATAATTGAATACAATTGCAAAGGCAGTAGATTCTATAAGGAGCTCCTTAGGACTTTCTGGTCGGACTTTAACCCCTTCATTTTCACTCGAATGTAGAGAGCATTTTAAATTACACTGAAAATATTGTCCTGCGAGATGTCTTCATTTGGCAAATCAAATGTTATGTGGTGCTTCAGCCATTTCTTATTCGTGACAGATTAGTCATATCCGTTTGAAAATCCATCAGGAAGCTGCAAAATGAGGTATGCATAAATGATCAATGATAATGAAAGAGTTATGAAACAACAAAACAGAGAAAACAAATTGGACATAAAGGGGAAGATTAAACTCAATGACTGCAAACTAAATCACAAAGGAAAGTGAATAAAGTAATGAAAGCACACTGAACATTCCATTTATACACTTAAACAAACACATGTCACCAGTATAAAATTTGAATATGCAGGAATGTTTCAAAGTGCCACTGGAATGTAAACTCCAAATGAGTAATAGAAGAAGCTCCCAATCATCAACGGTGTGCCAAAATAGGATGGAATGAAATTCCTAACATCAATCGAGTAGGAGGAATACACCAATGACATGAATGTTCCTAGACAAATCATCAGCCAAGGCCTAAGGATCTTTAAGATCATGATTCATACTCCATGATGAATACGTGTTCTATGTGATTGTGCGTGTGCGCCTATATATTAATATTTATAGATCCATTTTTAAATGATATCGTAAGTACAATTTAATGGGAGTGTTTTTAAGTAGCAACAATGTATGAATAAACGCTTGCATGTAGGAAAATATGATAATTAGGTAAACTTATTTTGGTAAAATAGGTATAAAGTAATATCATTTATAAAATACTGGTTGTCCATTCAAAGATCCAATTCTCCTTCTTTGAATGATCAAGTCTTTAAGAGTCATGGTATTGAAAGAACTATGCCAAGAAAAAGGTAGATGATTAGTCACGAAGATGAACATCTCTTCAATAATTTTTCGCATTGTCCAACAGAATAGAAGATGTTACCTTTTGTCGAAGCTCGAATGACCGCAAAGCTGACTTTATTTTTATCTTTTCACTCAATCATTTTCAGGAGTTGATGTAGGTTCATGGCCCAGAGTGGATTCTAAAGAAAATTCAGCAAGGAAAGGATTAACTACTGGTTCCTATTGTGAAAAAGACAGTGAGTGTAAACCATAAAAAATGCGGTTGGTAAAGCAGAAGATGCTATTCAGTTAAACAAATTGAATAAAGCGCAAGTCTCACAATGCTCTACATTATTTCCAATAAAGACATAACTGAACACTAAAATAATCATGCTGACAAAAGGTTATATAAAAGAATTCTACAGGGCTAGTATAATACCTCCAAATAGTCTTAGCAAAATAACCTGTGCGGCAGTTGTCATTCACTGAGTCAGTGGCATATGTATAGCAGCAGACACATCTTGATACCGGCTGGTGTGCAAAATTGGAAACTCTATGATCAGTAAGAAGAATGATTGTTCCTTAAAGTTCTTCATAGTAAGAAAGAACATTTTAAAAAAATAATTTCTGTGCCAAATCTTTTTGTTAGTGAAAAATATAATTTTCCTTGGTGTCATTATCTCCCAGGCACAAGCTCACGTGGAATTTCAAGAATAGTCCACCAAAGTGTAAAGTGCAAAATGCAAAGAAGAAAAGAAGAACTTTAAGAATGATAGAACTTTACAAAGTGTACATTAGCAGGAGAATTATTTCCAATCTGTCAAAAGAATTCCACGTGTTCATTTCTTGATGTAACAACTTTATCATCGACAATAAATAATACCAATGTAAACAGTCATTTTTTTCCAGGAGGAGGAATCAATAAGAAAAGAAAAAAGGATTTAGTGGGCGCATAAGTCACTCAGTAAGATAATTTTTAACTAAAGAGAAGTAACATATTACCCATCTTTCTTGTGATAAAACAATAGCTTTTACTGCTTTCACAAACTGTTCAGCAGACGGTGAAGGCATACACGTGCGTTCAACACTCATCTTCAAGTGCATTGCATTTTCCTCAGGTAGAAACAACAATATATTTCCGTCATATTTTCGATATACCTTTAAACCTTCAAGCAATCCCTATTAATATTTTCAATAGCATTTTTGGTGACTCTGACGAATGAGCTGAATCAGTAACCATTCAAATGAATAATAAAGAAGAAATATATTTAAGAATAAGAAAGGTTTCATGAGATACTATCATAATACAAAAGTGTAAAAACTAACATGTCCATAATTTAATAATTTAGTAGATGGGCTCAACACAATGTTACTGAAACACTGTAATTCACCCTTAGAAAAGTTTTCACCTTCAGAACATTTCATGACATACATACAATCAGTAGGCGTAAAGCCAAAGCCAAGGTTGTCCCAATCAATGTCGGCTAATTCAGATGTTATGTTGCTATTATAAAAACAAAATTCCTATCAATTATGTGAAGAATAATAAACAAGTAATGCAAAGGATGTAGAGCTACTTCATAGATTGTGTGTAGATTAAATAATTGTATGACCTAGTCCGCAAGCTCTACCATGAAGTTATTTTTTCCTCTTTTTAATTGATGCATTTTGATGGTACTTGCATTGGAGGAAGTAATCACTTCCCTTTCGCACTGTAAATAGCATTCAAAAGGAATCATTGTCCTTCAGATAATTGATTAATATATTAAAATAAAAGTACAGAAAGAGCAGAGCAAATTACCATATGATACTAACAACGATATACCTTCAGATCAGCTGATTGTTATCCTACCACATGTCTTGATTTTGCAAATCAAATGTTATGTGGTGCTTCAGCCATTCCTTTTTTGTGGCAGAAGTTTGATGTCCAAACATCTTCCTGAACACCTCGAGTAGTTTATCAGTTGATATGTCATTAAATGGCATACAATTGTGATTGTCTGATCGCAGAGCATCATAAACAGATTAGTTACTTGCATAAGACAACTTTAATATTTTCATAATTTTTTCCATTTGAATCAGCAAGCTAGTTTTCCAATCAAATATTTTATCTAATGTCTGGAGTTCTGTCCCATTAAGATTTTTCATTTGCCTAATTCACATTTCATTTGCATTAACATATAGAAAGATGAAGCACATCCAAATAGACTAAAAAGAATCTCTATGTTGAACTTCTTTTTCTATATGCAGTTAAGGCTCTATACTAACTGCACTTGTTCTAACTTATAGTAAATCAAAGAAATAACATTATTCTCCAAAACAACTTTCAATTTATCAAAACCACCATCCATGACGAATCGACCTGTGGCCACCCATAACTCTAACCCCCATCAACAACTATGACAAAAATTAATTTAGGCTGCACGTTGTAATCTCGAGAGTGACATTCATACTTTTTATAATCTCCTTCATAGTATTCCAGACTCTATCACGGGCAGAAAGATGCAATGTAGTACAACACAACTTAAAATTGGGTGCTTTTGATTGCTTAGATGTCGTTATTGATGCTCTATAAGTCCTACCAGTTACATTTTAGAGGCTTTCCCTATTTATTGTATAGTTAAAAATTGTCTAAGAAACTTATCGGGCGCGGATCTAATGTATCACTTACGGGTTAATTTAAACCCAGCAACTTTGGCTCGAACACTGTATTAGTATTTGTTTTAAAAGCCACTAAATAAATACAAATAATTAATCTTAAACATAGAAAATTAAATTATGAATCCCCAAATTGACCACTCAAGTAAGTCGGAATTATAAGCTATTTGGATGTCGGATAAGATTAATTTTCTATATTCATATCCCATCTATCGAGGTGGACCCAATTTATTACAAACATTGGATTTAAAATGAAAATTAATCAATCATACTCTTCATTTTCTTTTTCAAAAAAATTAAATGTATCCAACTGACATGAGATAATCATATATACCACAAAATTAGAGAAGGAACAAACGAAGATGTCTAAAGATTGAAAAGAGGGTAGAAGCCTTAAAAGGAGAACCTGACTTCAGGGTTGCTGCAGATATTACGAACCAATAGCATGCCATAAATCTAATCATAAATCAACAGTAAACCCAATAGCGAAAAACACCCCAAATGACCCATTAACAAAGTCGCCGATTTTCAAGACAAATAGAAAAACAGAGAAGCAGAAGACACGCTAATTTTACAGAAGGCTATTTCGATGACGACCTACTATATACTAACTGGGTTTGTTCTAGTTTTTTAGTAAATTAAAGAAATAACTTTATTCTCCAAAATAATTTTCAATTTATCAAAACCACCGTCCATGGCGAATCAGGCCGTGGCCAGCCATAACTGTCACCTCCATCACAACTATGACAAAATCAGAAGAAGGAAACTCGAAATAATACAGTATGAACTGAACTCGCCAAGAGATAAAACGCAAAACAGCAACAGTGATAAATTCGAAGAACCACCTGAAAATAGAGAGAGATGAAAGAGAGCGTGAGTTGAATCAAGCTTTCAGTAGAAAAATCCTAAATCTTTTAATTTTCTACCGTTTACCCAAAATTCAAAGTAGCACGTGGTCGTCTCTCAGGCATCTCAGCCAAACGTAGGAAATCCTTTGATGTTAATCTTTTGCTCAAACACAATTAAACTCCCAGTAAGACTAGACGTAATGACAATTATACCCTCAATAAGGCCAGGCAAGCATGTTGACATGGTGTGTGCTTATTCTCCCTTATTAATAGAGAGAACGAGAATTTGATCAAGTCATAATGATGCATGTGCACCTGAGTTGGCGCATTATTTAAATGAAAATTAATGAAACTTCTATGGAACGTTCTAATTTCGACAGTTAGGAAAGGAAGCACGTCGAATTAGATACAACTCTGCAAAATTTAATTAACTAGCAATATATGTAGCAATCTCAACAATTTTTTAATTCATAAAAAAATTCTGATCTGACTTTAACATATCCACTGATTCGATATAAATGGACAATATATGTAGCAATCTCAACAAATTTTTACAAATATATGAACATGCTTATTTTTTAAATATTTCTCGTGATAGTTGTGTATTTATTATTATTCAACATCTATTTTGATCCATACACAGCTTACAGATTGCACATGGCAGGATAATTCTGTGAGGAAGGACAGTACCCGCCCTAAGGATATGACGTAGACAACTTACTTTGATGCACGTATTAGTGATTATTTTCACGATTCGATCCGTGACCTATAGTATTGAGCCGAGGGTTTTTCGGAAACAACCTTTCTACCTTCACAAGGTAGGGTAAGACTACCTTCCCCATACTTCACTTGTAGGAATATACTGATCAGTACATTATTGTTGTACTTGTTCTTGATCCGTGACCTATAAGTCACACGAAAATAACTTTACCTCAACTCCAAAATTCCTTAGACATCATGGAGCGACAATTAAAAACCTATCTCCTAATTGTAGAATACCAAATGCGCAATCTCCCGTTTAATTGATGCTAATTAGAATACAGGATTTGTAGTAAACTTAAAAATAATTGCATGCAGGGGCAGATCTAGCATTGAAATGTCGGGTTCATTTCAACGTAGTATTATTGACACGGAATATAAATTTATATATAAAAATCCCGTAGAATTAGAACAAATAGTAAAGATGAAATTTTAACTTTAAGAAAATAATGGTTTAATATAAAAAACTTAAAAAGTGAACTCATCAAATATAAATTCTGAACCTCATTGTGCCCTCAAGATCTCGTATTCACCAGCTCATCTTTCTCAATAGAGAGAAGAAAAAATTAGTATTAATGTAGGGGAAAAAATAATCAAACAAATCACAAAAAGTAACTAAAAATACAGGTGAAATCTTAGATATAGTGTATCAGCTGCTTCAGAATCTTTCTATAAAATGGACAATATTTTTGCCCCTCTAATATACCCACAACCACTTATTCAAAATGTCAATGCTTTTCTCTAAAAATCTTTTTTCCCTTAACACTAGGGAACAAACTAAGTTGATTTCAAAAAATCCTCATTTTGCTAGCTTTGAATATAAATTTTCATCATTTGAGAGTGATAAAAAGTCAGTAAACAAAATTTGTTATCTAAATTGTTACTATGGCAAGTCTTCCTTTGTTTCTTCTCTTCAACAACACTCTTTACTCAAAACAGTTACTGAAACTACTGCCAAAGCAATGGAGGAACAAGAAATTGTAGCTCCTAATAAAGCAAGTAATGGTATAGGAATTGTTGAGTTTTTTGAAGGGAAATCCCTTCTTGTCACCGGTGCCACAGGGTTTCTCGCAAAAGGTATTTCCTCACATGGTCTTACGCAATCATCAACTCTTAGCAAACTTTTGGGATGAGTTAGACTCAAAATTCAATTATTTATCATAGTATTAAAATCAGACCCATCTCTTTATTATTTCAACCGATGTTTGGCTCCCATCTTATATTATCAATGCTCTAGATATATTGTGTCCATACTTTCGATGTCCATCCTGCACGTGTA
>AWOL01S0015314.1:0-20445 GCA_000715115.1 Nicotiana otophora | reverse complement strand
CGAAACTCACCCGAGCCCTCGGGGCTCTAAACCAAATATGCACACAAGTCTAAAAACATTATATGAACTTGCTCGCGCGACCAAATCGCAAGATAACACCTAAAACTATGAATTGAGCACCAAATCAAAAGTAATTTTCAAGAAAACTTTAAAGCTTCTATTTCAACAACCGAACGTCCGAATCACGTCGAACCAACTTCGTTTCTCACCAAATTTGACAGACAAGTCATAAATATAGCAATGAACCAATACCGAGTTTCAGAACCAAAATACAGACTCGGTATCAACAAATTCAAACATCGATCAAACCTTTATATTAATTAAGCCTTTAAACTTTCAAATTTTAACAAAATGCGATAACTCGAGTTAGGGACTTTCGAATTCGATTCCAGGCATACGCCCAAGTTGCAAATCATGATACGGACCCATCGAGACCGTCAAAACATGGATCCGAGACTGTTTTCTCAAAACATTGACCAAAGTCAACTCAAATGGGTTTTACGACAAAAATTTCATATGNTGCTCGTCACCTCATATATGTATCACCCCCGCATGTAGCAAACAATGTCAAATAATAGGAAAACTTCCTTCAATAAAGTTAGGCAAGACACTTACCTCGCTCCAAATATCAACTCAAAGCCCAACCACAGCTTTGCCTTTAAAACAAGCCTCTGAACCAATAGAATCTAGCAGTTTACCAATCAAACGATTCACATTAAGCCTTCGAAATTACCCACGATTGCAAAAGATTCAATTTAGGTTATTATTGAAAAAGTCAACAAAAGTCAACTCCTAGGCTCGCTTGGTCCAAATCCGAAATTAGGACCAAATTTCGAGTACCCATTCACCCCCGAGCCCGGTTATGTAATTTATTTTGAAATCCGACCTCAATTTGAGATCTAATTTCCCATTTTACAAAAAATTGCTAATTCAGCCCAAACCCCCAAATTCCACCATGAAAACACTAGATTTTACGTTTAAAACTTATGAAATGTAATGAAAGATTGAAAGAAAATAGGTTAGAATCACTTACCAATGGATTGGGGAAGAAGAGTTCTTTGAAAAATCGCCTCTAGGGTTTTCTAGTTTTCAAAATTTGAAGAATGAATAAAAATCCCGTTTTCCCCATCTTTTACCCAGCTGCAGTTATTGCAATTGCGACACAAAGTTCGCAATTGTGATCAATTCCTTGCAAATGCAAAGAATCTCTGAGCCTGCTATCTTTGCAAATGCAACGCATATGTCGCAAATGAGAGCCAAGGTCCTTCGCAAAAGCGAACTTCTGACTCGCAAATGCGAGTCTGCCTTGATCTGATTCCAGTCGCAAATGCGACAATATTCCCGCAAATGTGAACCCTGCCCCCATCGCATTTGCAGGCTTCTCTTCGCAAAAGCGAAGCTGACCCAGCCCCCCTCCCTCTTCGCAAATGCGAGCCTGACTTCGCATTTGCGAGGCTCGCATTTGCGATCAAGTCCTCGCAAATGCGAGATCTGCAGACCTGATGCACCAGCTATGTTTTTTTCTAAGTCTAAACCACTCTGTAGCCTATCCGAAACTCACCCGAGCCCTCGGGGCTCTAAACCAAATATGCACACAAGTCTAAAAATATTATACGAACTTGCTTGCGCGACTAAATCGCAAGATAACACCTAAAACTATGAATTGAGCACCAAATCAAAAGTAATTTTCAAGTAAACTTTAAAGCTTCTATTTCAACAACCGAACGTCCGAATCACGTCGAACCAACTTCGTTTCTCACCAAATTTGACAGACAAGTCATAAATATAGCAATGAACCAATACCGAGTTTCAGAACCAAAATACAGACTCGGTATTAACAAATTCAAACATCGATCAAACCTTTATATTCATTAAGCCTTTAAACTTTCAAATTTTAACAAAATGCGATAACTCGAGTTAGGGACTTTCGAATTCGATTCCGGGCATACGCCCAAGTCTCAAATCACGATACGGACCCATCGAGACCGTCAAAACATGGATCCGAGACTATTTTCTCAAAACGTTGGCCAAAGTCAACTCAAATGGGTTTTACGACAAATATTTCATATTTTTATCAGTTTTTACATAAAAGCTTTCCGGAAAAACACCCAGATTGCGCACGTAAATAGAGGAGGGCTAAAATGAGGTATTTGAGGTTTCGAACACAAAATTAGGTTCTAAAACATAAGATGACCTATCGGGTCATCACATAATACATTATGCGGAAATACTCTTGCCCTCAAACTACCGAGAAAAGTGCAAATGCTCAAAACGACCAGTCGAGTCGTTACACCTCAGTACCTCCCACCTTGGCTTTGAAGTCGGTACCGATGCCATCTGCTCCACTCTCTACGCTGCGAGTCTCCCAAACATTGGCGAGCCTCAACAAATGGATGCAGACAGCTACGGCAAAGCTTACTGACATATCCAGTCATGTTGCAGCACATTTATTCTCTCCGGCACCCCAGATTCCTCTCACAGTCGAAGAAACACTGAAGAAGATCCTGGACAACGAGAATACTATCATGGCTACTCTGGCACAGCATGGGTCCATGATTGAAGAATTGGGCAAAGAAGTAAAGAAGATGCGAAAGTCACAGGCTTCGAAGAAATCGATGGATAAGCTCCGACGACCAGTCACCAAGCTTGCAATAGCCGGAGATATTCCATTTGACATGTTGATAGATCCGCACCACCCAGGCCCAGATCCCACAGAGCCCACCACAACAAATGGCCAGTCTGAGGACCCAGACCTTCTGCTGACACTACTGAGGCAGTCCGTCAGATGTTCACCAACCCAGCTACTCCCGGACTTGAGGATGATGAGATCCAATTGGAGACTAAGGTCGGTGCCACTGCTGGGGATATAGGGATGGCCACAGAGCTATAGGGAGTTTTCTTCACTCTCACCCTTCTTATACTCTTATTTTGTTACGCATTTAAGACAATGCTTATTTTTATTCAGGGGGGTGGAGTTTCTTTGACATGTTGATGATTCTGATTCTGTATTTTGATAACTATGACACATTTGGCCTGTAATTAACTTATTACTATTTTCTTCTTCTTTATCATTATGAATATATTCTCTCTATTCCCTCATTATGTATATTCGCTTAGCTTTCAATAGTTTTTGTTTTATAGCTTCTTTATCTTTTTGTTTGTCTTTCTTTTGACTTAGTAACTACTTTTGAATTTGGTTTTTGAATTAGTAGCTTCTTTTTATGATTTAGTGGATAATAAGCCTTTGGTTTTTTTAATGCCATGGTTCTTCCAAAGGTGTTTTGTGTGAACTGGGTGACCCTTCCCGACGATAGATGGTGTGACAACCTTCTTAAGGGATTGAGTCCGTTTTTGATGTTTAGGTAATAATAGTAGTAATAATGAATAAAAAGACCTAATTAAGTCAGGCTCTCCTTCAAACATGCTTCACTTGGTTCCAACACACTTAACTACATGTTTGTGGTTAAAAATAAGGTTTTGAGAAAGAAATAGCTTTAGTTAGTGACCTTTTGACTCTTGTGTTGACTTACGCAATCATCAAGTGGTTTAGTGGAACCATAATGATTTTCAATCTTGAATATGGTTGTTGTGGGCCCTCGACTCTATCCTCTTTAACAATCCAGCTGCATGAGAGGTGAGATGTTGTTGTTGTAAATCCAGGTACCCATGCGAGTGGTCTAGAACTTACCCCGAATGTGTTTCTAGGCAAAATTTTAAGTTTTGCTTGGCTTGAGAAGTGATTGTAGGCTCTCCTTGACCCGCTTGAAATTTTCCATTGCCCACCAATGTTGTTATCCCTAGTCAGCCTATTTGAGCCTAAAATCTTTATCATTTGATAACCATGTTACAAGCCTTTACCCGGTTTGTCGTGACCCTCTCTTGGCACCCGAGCTTTCCTTAACACTCTTGTTAAACAATTGGCTAAAAACGTAAGTTTGGGGGAGAGACGAGAAGTTTAAAAAATAAGGTATCAAGGCACAAAAGAGAAAATAAATGAAGAGAAGGAAAGTCAAGAAAAAGAAAGAGTAAGAAAAAGAAAGAGTAAGAAAAAGAAAAATGCAAAAAGAAAGTGAATAAGTTGAAAAGTTGAAGGGATTCAAAGAAAAGTAATGATGCAAAGCATGGAGAAAGCAAAGAAAAAAAAACATGAATATCATGACCAAGGAAGAGTGATGTTAAGTCTCTCTAGTTCCCCTAAGGAAAAGAAAATGCCTCAAGAGTTGGCAAAACATAAGCTGATAAAATAAAATGGAGTGTTTAAGGAAAGATGAACCTATTCTATCATAGCATATCCAACCTTACTCCAAAAGCCTTCATTGTATTCTGAAAAAGCCCTACGTGATTTCAAGTCGAGTGAGCTTACATTAGTGGTGATTTACATGAGGGGCAAGCCTATGGCTTAAAGCCATACTTGTGACATTCTTTTGAGAGAGATGAGAGAACCTTTCACAAATATATGGATTGAGTGCTAAACTCTTAAGCGAGATATGCAAACGGAGAGTAGAGGAGAAGGAGTTTGGGATCCACAATAACCTACATGAAATAAAGTAATGCCGCCGCAGATCAGAAATATGCGACCGCAAATTTCCACTTCTGTCAAGCTGAAGAAAAGTGCGGACCGCGCATGGAATTGTGCGGCCGCAGAACCTCTGAAAGGGCATTTTTGTCCAAAAATTCTAGCTTTGTATAAATAAAAGAGTTTCACTTTTTTTAGTCAACTTTTGACATCAGCTGCTACAGTAGACAGTTTCTTTTACTCTTTTTAGTAGTTTTTGCTATTTTAAATTATTTGAACATAAATTTAGTCATATTAATTATCAACATGGGTTTAATTATAATTTCTTCTCCTATTTCTTCTAGTTTAAGCATGAGTAGCTAAATGTTTACTAGGATTGTGACCCAACCCTAGTGTGTACACTTAATCAGTGTTTGATTTATTGCTTGTTTATGGTTGGGTGTTTATTAGCTAGCCTTGTTCTTGTTTTTATTTGAAGAATTAATGGTTGCAAACATTAATTCATGCCTATTTGACTTGGTCTCTACTTGAAAACAAAGACTTAGTCTAGGACAACTTGGCTAGCAAGAAATTGGGTCAATTGAGAGATTGATCAGCCCAATTAAAGGGTTGTACCTAGATATAGTAAAAATCGACTTGAGCTTCTTATCAACTATTTTGTTCAATACCCATTTGGATTTGAGAAAGCCAAATTGGGCAAAATCACTCTCTGACCGAGAGGTATTGAGTGGGTACTTGAGTGTTGATAGCTATAATACACCCCGACCAATAAAACAAGCTTTAAAGTTTACAACCCGTTAAGAAAATACCTAGGTGAAGGTCATAGCCCTAGGCCTTTTATATCATTTGAAAAACAACAAAAATAATTTCCTAGTTTCATTCTTTAAATCGTAATCGTAGTTTAATTTAGATTTCCAAACAAAATAAAATATTGCGAAAATGCAAATTTAGATATACAAACTCACGCGCTAATATATATACTACTAACACCCATCCATATAGCTCCCTGCGAAATTTAACCCCGACTCTTGTTGGGTATTATTATTGGATCGACCATTTTCATAACCTCAAAGAGAGGAGTGAAATCGGACGAGATCACCGGTCACGGATATTATGGCCTTCCGTTGGCCGTGCTTGATTGCCCGACAATGTTCTTCGAAGTCGTTCAAGGCTAGGACCGATTCCGAACCATGACCTCGATATTCTCGAGGGAGGGTGTCATGCCTCCGGATTCTGACTCGATGAGACTTTTGCCTCGATTTTGGTCCCATGTCATTATGTCTCAAGCTTGGATTATTTTGTTGGAGACCGGGGGGTACAATGAGCCCGATTTTACCCATATATAGATAGTCCCCTCATTTCTCGGAGAGTAAATGACGAGAAATGACATGAGCTCCCGATTCTTACTTCGACACATCGCGGCAGAAATGACAAAACACCTGAAACATCTCGTCAGTCATGTCATAATGGCATTAAATGCATGGGAGCCGCTAGTCGGCTGTCCTTGGACGAGAAACGTCGCTGAACTACTATAAATACCTCCTCCTCTGTCCATTTTGCACTTTACACTAAATCTTCTACCTTCGAACCTTCAGTATTTCAATATTCTCTAGCGTTTTTACCTCCGTTACTCAAGGTTCTTCATTACTTTGCAAAAACTTTTACTCATATCCTACTCAAGCCAACAAGTCTGATCTTTCAATCTTTCTTCATCTTTTCCAAGATTTTTCTTCCATAACAATGGCAAAAACCTCAAATTTTGTTACTCAGAAGGATGCTCCTTCTTCCACGCGACCGACCATTGAGGTCGAGGAGACCGTCCCCGATATGGTTGTTGATGAACCGACGGAAGAGTCCCCCTTGAAGATGTTCATTCCCGGTGGTTGTTCGGTCACCGACTACTTCAAGGTTGAGAAGCCTTCTTCCGTAAAGGGTCGACACGAGAAGGCCTCGAGATACATATGCTTAATTATTGAAGAGGTCCTTCACACGGTTCGGAAAGACTGCAACTGGGCTGATAAAGACATAGTGGTCCCCGACTCGGAAGAGGCCATTACCATCCATGTCGAGGGATATCTAAGTGTTTACACTTATCCTTTTATATTAGTCCTGGTAGACCCGGTCATCTTAGACTTTTGCAGGAGGTATAACGTATGCCTTGGCAAGATTCATCCATCACTGTGGAGGATCGTGATCCTCCTCCAATTCTTTGTGAACAAAATCGATGGGTGATAGTTCACCATCGATCATCTACTCTGCTTATATAGTCCCCGAATCTTTCAGGGAGGGGACTGATAAAGCTAGTACGTCGGGCCAGCAAAGCCCCGTTCTCAAGCATCAACGAGGACCGAGATCGGGGTTGGCAAGGACGTTTTGTTCGGGTGAGGACTGCCAACCTAGTACCTATCGAGTGGAGGCCGTTCCCCGAAAGGTGGAACGCATCACATAAGTATTCCCTTTAAGCGTCGACTTTATGCCTTATTTTCTCTTTTATTATCAGTGTTTGTTATGTTGTAGCCCTTGCTCGAGTTCCGAATGCTATCCCTTGGATCAAGGAGTAGGTCAAGGGAATTGTGTCGCAGATGCCCTACTCTGAGCGCTCGTGGCACAAACTTTCAAAATTCCATTTGGAGGCCCATTCCCATGGTAAGGTTCTTTTCCTGAACAAGTCGTATTGAACTTTTTCTTCTAATATCGCATCCTTATCTTCTTTACTTTCTTTTGCAGATCTGCCTAAGAATGTCGAGATTAAGCCTCCGACCGGGGATGAGGACTTGCTTGTTGAGTCTCCTGCTCCGGTACAGGCTGGAGAGAGGAAAAGGAAGAGGGCTCCGAGTTCCCCGAGCTCAGAGAAAAAGAAACCAAGGAGAAAGATGGTGCGCAAGCCAAAGGAAAATACCATCTCGCGAGCACCAGCTTCGGACTAGCTCTATCGGCTTAGGGATGAGTCCAGGGGGGAAGAGCCTTTTGTGGCCCGCGAGCCATCGCCCCTCGAAGAGCAGGGGGGCATTGAACTAGAGATTCGTGAGGCCGATCTTCCTCAGGCTAGTGAGGCCAAGGCTGAGGCTTCTCGAGATGCGGGCAGCACCCTAAAGTAGGCATTTGGTGTGATATACATCAGTGAGTCACCCTCGTTTACCAAGACTATGTACAATGAGGCTCAAACGGTGTAAAGATAACCTCACGAGGGCCCATTGAGAGGACGATCCCCTATACTGATTTTTTGACGGTGTGGATTCCACCATCATGGAGGACGCTACCGGGTAAGGTAATTTAGAGGTACCAAGGAAATGTTCATCCTCGGAGGCAGGTGGGCCTAACTCGAGCCCGAACCTAGTCAACCGGTTCCCTGCCCCGAGTGCGGATCCTGGTCAGAAGCAGTCGATTATTATCACCATTCTGGAGGATACTTGGGTTCTTTCCGCCCCTGATGGGGTAGCTAGTTACCTCCGATTCCTGGTAACCGATGAAGACCAGGCAAAAATGAACGAGATGGATGCATCATGCCTGTTCAACGAGGCACAACAGGCGTTGAATCGGGTACGGTGTTGCCAAACGTTTTCATTTTTCAGCTTTAGTTCTTAATGATCTTAATATTTCTTCTCATATTTTTAGGCCTCTGTGCTTCATCATGAGACCTTCCTCTGGTATCGGGATGATCTGAGCCAACTCGAGGCCGAAGTTAAAAAGCTTGCTGAGAATAGAGACATGTACAAACATCTCAGCGAGCAACGTGAAGGAGACGCTAAGAGCCTTCGAGCCGAGTTGAATGCAGCTCAGAAAGAACATGATGACCTGGTGGAACAGGTAAAAATCTTTGAAGTTAGTGATGATGAGCTAGACACTGTGACTAATGGTTAGAAACCGCAGGTTCAACAGAAGATTGATCGGATCGACCAACTCCGGACCGAGATGGATATGATCAAGGTCGAGGACGAAGAGTGGAATGGCAAGATGGATTCCTTGGCCTCGACAAAGGAGACTGCCCAGGTGCAATTGGCCTCGGCGGAGGCTCAACTTCAAGTGATAAGGGAGAAATCTGAGTCCCGGTCACAAAAACTCGAGGAGCTCTAGTCTCAACTGGGCTCGGCTGTTATCGATCGGGATATCCTCACCAAAGATCTTAGAGCAGCCAAATCAGTGGCTGAAGTAACCAGGGATGATGCCGATGAGATGGTGGCCCAGTACAAAGCTAATGTTGAGGTTGCCCAGGACCGCTTGAAAGATATCGTTGAATATGTGAAGTAGTAGTCACGAAGGGAGGCCATCGAGGAGGTTCACGCTCGGGGTTTTGATTTATCAACCGAGATCGAAAATATTAAGGGGATCGAGGCCAAGGCCAAGAAGTTGACATATCCCGAGGACGAAGAAAACTCTGAGGGTTTCGGCGGATCCGTGGGCGGAGAAGATCCTGATGGTCCCGGTGATGAGGCGGTCTTCGATGAGAATCAGACTTCTTAGGTGCCTTGTAATATTTGCTTTTGTACTTTTGCATTTTGTTGAGGCCGTTTGGCCTTTGTAAAACTTTACATATATACATATATAAGGCCTTTTCCCTTCGGCAATTTTCGAGCTTGTTTATTTTTGCTTTTTTCTTTATGATTGCAAAGATTTCGGATGCCTTAGCACGTAATAATTAGGTCTTATTCGGAGGTTCGAACATTTTTCGTTTTCGATATTATTTTGTTGGGGGCTTGGTATGATCGGAAGCTTTCCTATAAATGTTTACTTAGAATTTTTTATAATTTTGCCGAGGGTAGTCTTCGAACCAGATTAGAAATTTTGAAGGCCTTGTGTTTTAGTTATGGATCTTAAACGTCTCCGAGCCATTCTAGGACGTAGCCTTTTAAGTTCGGGTGTTGCCCAATGGGCTTATTACTCTGAGTCATCCAGGCTTGCCCGGGACAATAGTCCCCGAATATAGATGGCCATAACCTTTGAAGTTCGGGCACTGCCTAATAGGTTTTATGCCATCGGGCTTCGTAGCCCGAGCTGTCCGGTCTTTCCCATGACGATAGTCCCCGAGCATGGGTGATCTCTTGAATTCGGACAGAGGTGGCCCTTGGGCCCGATGTCCTTAAGGTACATAATGAAGTAGTTTTTTAAGAGGCAAAGTATGTATCTGTAAGGTAGAAACTTTCTTTTATTTCCATGCAACATACAAGACTGCAAATGTGTACAAGTTTCATCCGGGCTTAAGTGGCCTATGTGGGCACGGTTCATTTGACCATTTGGCCCTTACAACAGATCATATCCACCAAGCCTAGACTCGTTTGAGCACGAAGTTTCCTTCCTTGCTAAAATCAATATCCGAGGGTGATGGTCCCCAGTGTTCGAGGTCAATTTTAGAGAGGGCTCGAATTTTGTTGATGAGAACTTTGACGGCGGTTCATAGTCGGTCCCCAATTGTAAGTTAGCATGATCCATTCTTGTCTCATTAAAAACCTTGCCGGAAAACCCATTTGGGACAAAACCGGTTCAAGGAAAAAAGAGTACAACGCGTGATTTCAGGCCTAAAAGTTGTATCGTTCCTTGACCATTACCTGCAAGTGTTAGTCCAACATGTAAATAAAATAAATGAATGGGATCGTACCTTAGCAGTAGTATCGTTTCAAGTGAGTTACGTTCCAGTTGTTCTTTAGTCGCTCACCGTTCATGGCTCCTAGTTTGTACGATCCTTTTCCAGTGATCTCGATAATTTGATACGGACCTTCCCAGTTTAGCCCAAGTTTCCCTTCATTTGGGTTTCGGGTGCTTAGTATGACCTTCTTTAACACCAAGTCCCCGACATTGAAGTGCCAAATATTGGCTCTTTGATTGCAATACCTTTCGATCCGTTATTTATGGGCGGCCAACCGGACGAGGGCGACCTCGCGCCTTTCATCTAAAAGTTTCAGGCTCGTACTCATAGCCCCGACATTTGACTCTTTGGTGGCATATCGGAACCTAAAACTCGGTTCTCCTACTTCGACCTGTATTAGAGCTTCGTCATCGTAGACCAACAAGAACGGGGTGACCCCGGTACTGGATTTTGAGGTCGTACGATATGACCATAGGACATCGGGCAAGATTTATTTCCATTTTCCTTTGGCGTCTGTCAACCTCTTTTTGAGGTTTTGGAGTATGGTTTTATTCGTGGACTCCACTTTCCCGTTCCCACTAGGGTGATAGGGTGTCGATAGGATTCTTTTGACCTTATTGTCCTCGAAACACTTGCTCACTTTGCTGCCCATGAACTACTTCCCGTTGTCGTACAAGATCTCGGCCGGCATTCCGAACCGGCATATTATGTGGTCCCAGATGAAATCAATAACTTCCTTCCCCTGACTTTAAATGCCTGGGCTTCCACCAATTTAGAAAAATAGTCAGTCATAAATAATATAAATTGAGCCTTACCGGATGCCCATGGCAGGGGGGCGACAATGTCCATCCCCCATTTCATGAACGGCCAGGGTGACAAGACCGAATGCTGCAGCTCTCCGGGCTGATGAATCATCGGAGCATGCCTCTGACATCCATCGCATTTTCATACGAACTCCTTCGCGTCCTTTTCCATGCTGATCCCGTAGTAGCCGACTCTGATTAGTTTTCAAACTAATAGTGCCCGAATGATTTCCGCAGGTGCCTTCGTGGACTTCCCTTATGACATACTCGGTATCTCCCGGTCCTAGACATATTACGAGTGGGCCATCGAACGTTCTCCTAAATAAGGTACCGTCTTCGGAGAAGCTGAACCGGACTGCCTTTGTACGCAGAGCCATCGATTCTTTAGGATCCGATGACAGTTTTCTGGTATTCAGATACTTTATATATTTGTTTCTCCAGTCCCAAGTTAGGCTCATTGAGTTTATCTCGGCATGACCTTCTTCCACTACCGATGTCATGAGTTGTACGACTATCCCCGAGTTAAACTCATCGACGTCGATCGACGATCCCAAGTTAGCAAGAGCATCGGCCTCACTGTTTTGATCCTGAGGTACACGTTGCGGAATCCACTCCTTGAACTGGTGTAGCGTTACCTACAATTTATCTAGGTATCTTTGCATTCGCTCCTCTCTGACTTCGAACGTCCCATTAACTTGGTTCACCATAAGGAGGGAGTCGCACTTAGCTTCGATCACCTCCGTCCCCAAGCTTTTAGCCAGTTCTAGACCTGCAATCATAGCCTTATACTCGGTCTCGTTGTTAGTCAATTTTACAGTCCTAATAGATTGTCTAACTACATTACTTGTTGGT
The DNA here is from genome assembly GCA_000715115.1 of Nicotiana otophora. Lineage (NCBI taxonomy): Eukaryota > Viridiplantae > Streptophyta > Magnoliopsida > Solanales > Solanaceae > Nicotiana > Nicotiana otophora. Next base: position 8,693 of record AWOL01S0015314.1, on the reverse strand, counting down.
GGATTCAATGCGATGCCAAGTCCGGACCCCTTTGCGTTCGAGGCACCTTCCGTAAAGAGGGTCCTGATTCCCGAAAAAGTCCCGAGTTCAACAACAATTCTCTTTCGACCTCGGGTATTAGGGCCGGCGTAAAGTCGGCCATGAAGTTTGCCAAAATTTGAGATTTGATGGCGGTCTGGGGTCGATATTTGATATCGTACCCGCTGATTTCCACAGCCCATTTGGCCAGTCATCCTGAGAGATCGGGTTTATGGATTATGTTCCTCAATGGGTAAGTAGTTATAACTCATATGGGGTGGCATTGAAAATATGGTTTTAGCTTCCTAGAGGCGCTTAGCAAAGCGAGCGCTAATTTTTCTAGGTGAGGATACCTAGTTTCGTCCTCGCCTAGAGTTATGCTAACATAATAGATAGAAAATTGCGTACCTTCTTCTTCCCGGACCAGGACTCCACTTACCGCAACCTCGGATACTGCTAAGTATAGGTACAGTTGTTCATCTGCCTTCGGAGTGTGAAGCAAAGGTGGGCTCAAGAGGTATCATTTGAGCTCCTCCAAGGCTTGTTGGTGCTCCAGAGTCCATAAGAAGTTATTCTTCTTCTTCAACAGTGAGAAGAACCGATGGCTCTTATCGGAGGACCTCAAGATAAATTGACCCAAAGAGGTTATGCGACCGGTTAACCTTTGTACGGCCTTGATGTTATCCACTACGGTAATGTCCTCTATGGACTTGATTTTATCAGGGTTGATTTCGATCCCCTAGTTGGACACCATGAATCCGAGAAATTTTTCGGATCCAACTCCGAGTGCACATTTTTTGGGTTCAACTTCATATTGTATTTCTTCAATATGTCAAAGTTTTCCTTCAAATGCTTCAAATGGTCCTCTGCTCGCAGGGACTTAACCAACATATCGTCAATATAAACCTCCATTGATTTTCCTATCTGTTCTTCGAACATCAAATTTACTAGGCGTTGGTAAGTAGCACCAGCATATTTTAGTCTGAATGGCATTACGTTATAGCAGTAGGTACTATACTTAGTGATGAAGGACGTTTTTTCCTGATCGCCCAGGTCCATCCGAATTTGGTTATACCCGGAATAGGTATCGAGAAAACTGAGAATCTCGTGGCTGGTCGTCGCATCGATCATGCGATCGATGTTGGGCAAAGGGAAAGAGTCCTTGGGACATGCCTTATTTAGATCTTTATAGTCTACACACATTCTTAATTTATTCCCTTTTTAGGGACTACCACTACGTTTGATAACCATTCTGGATACTTAACCTCCCTAATGGACCCTATTTTAAGGAGTTTAGATACCTCATCTTTGATGAATGCATGCTTGACTTCAAACTGAGGTCTCCTTTTTTGTTTGACTGGATGGAACTTCGGGTCCGGGCTCAGCTTGTAAGTGGTTATTTTCGGGGGGATCCATGTCATATCAAGGTGGGACCAAGCGAAACAATCCATGTTAGCTATAAGGAATTTAACGAGTTTTTTCCTGAGCTCGGGACTTAATCATGTGCCCAGGTATACCTTTCGATCGGGAAAATGCTCGATCAATATGACCTGCTCAAGTTCTTCGACCATCGATTTGGTGGCGTCGGAGTCATCAGGGGTTATAAAAGACCTGGGAACCCTATAGTCTTCATCTCCATCGGTCCCCTACTTCTCCGGTTGGGTCGGGGCCAGTGTTGATAATTATTATTTGGCTTCTTCCTTGGCGACCGAACCCAGACTTTTTGTCGTTGTAAGTGCAGATATCAGGATCACCTCTTCGACCGCGAACATTTCCTTTGCGGCTGGTTGTTGTAGATTATTTTAATCCTTCCTGGAGTTAGGAATTTCAACACTTGGTGCAGAGTCAAGGGCACTGCCCTTATGTTGTGGATCCATGGCCTCCCAAACATAGCATTGTACCTCATATCTCCTTCTATTACATAGAACTTAGCTTCCTAAATGATCCCGGCGGCGTTCACCGGTAGTGTTATCTCCCCTTTAGTGCTCTCACATGCCATGTTGAATCCGTTTAGAACTCGGATTACAGGCACGATTTGATCTTGTAGACCAAGTTGTTCCACGACCCTCGATCTGATGATGTTGGCCGAGCTACCTGGATCAATTAACACTCGCTTAACTTGAGATTTATTTATGAGTATAGATATTACCAGTGCATCGTTGTGGGGCTGTACGATCCTTTCAGCGTCCTCGTCACTGAAAGACAAGTTTTCCTCTGTCACGTGATCCCGAGTCTATTTTTCCCTTGTGATGGATACTTTGGTGCACTTTTGCATCGGCCCTTGGGGAACATCGACCTCACCGATGATCATGTTAATGACGTGCTGAGGTTCCTCCTGCTCGATCTGTTTATTAGAATCTCTATTCCTAAAATGATTCTTGGCTCGATCGCTTAGGAACTCCCGGAGATGTCCGTTGTTGAATAGCCGGGCTACTGCCTCTCTTAATTGTCGGCAATCCTCTGTTCTGTGGCCGTGAGTGCCATGATATTTGCACATTAGGTTAGGATCCCTTTGGGCTGGATCAGACTGTAGCAATCGAGGCCTTTTTGTGTCTTTGATGCATCCGATGGCAGATACGATGGCGGCGGCGATGTTAAAGTTGTACTCCGATTATCTTAGCGCTTCCTTAGGCCCGATGGGCCTGTCGAAACTGTTTTTGCTCATGAGTCCCCGATTGTTTTGACCTCGATCACTCCTCATTTCACTTCTCACAGGATTTTTCCCAGACCCACTACTTCTTCGATCTCCGTTGTATGGCTGATACCGATCCCTGTTCGATCTTGGTTCACGATCAACGTCTCTCTTGACTCCGTCAACGGCTCAGATGGGATAAACGGACCCGGAAGGGGCCCCAAGCTGATCATCTTCGACCCTAATTTTTTATTGATACTGATTATGCATGTCGGCCCAAGTAACAGCCAGATATTCTACCGGATTTTGTTTCAACTGTTGTGAAGCTAACGAGCTTCGAACATTGAGTCCTTGGGTGAAGGCCTGAATGGCCTAATCATCCGCAACCGGAGACAAGTCCATCCGTTCCATTTGAAACCGGGACACAAATTCTCTGAGCATCTCATTATCCCTCTATTTTACTTTAAAAAGTTCTGACTTCCTCGTCTCGACCTTGATAGCCCCAGCGTGTGCTTTTATGAAGGAATCAGCAAGCATAGCGAACAAGTCAATAGAATTAGGAGGCAGGTTGTGATACCATATCATAGCTCCATTTGACAGAGTTTCCCTAAACTTTTTCAGCAGGACAGACTCGATCTCATCATTCTCCAAGTCGTTCCCTTTGATGGCGCACGTGTAGGAGGTCACATGCTCATTTGGGTCGGTTATTCCGTTGTACTTAGGAATCTTGGGCATGCGAAACTTCTTAGGGATCTGCTTCGGAGCTGCACTCGGAGGAAAGGATTTTTGAACAAACTTCTTGGAATCCAGACCTTATAATATTAGCGGTGCTCCTGGGATTTGATTGACCCTGGAATTGTAGGTTTCCACCTTTTTATCATTGGCTTCGATTTTCTTCTCTCCCGATTCTACCCGTTTTGTTAGCTCCTCGAGCATCTTTATGATCTCGGGGTTAGTCCCCGATTCATTTTCATTCGGCCTCTTCGTGACTGGTTCATTCCTGCGGGTGACTTCCCGGGATGGCTCGGGCTCAATTCTGCTCGGTGCACGACTTTGGTTTTGTAACTGGGCTGTCACTGCCTTTTGAGCCTGTAACATTTCAAAGATCACCCGCAAATTGATCCCATCACTTTCACCGATGTGCGTATTTTGGGCAATCGATCGAACTTCCCCGTGGACGTTGTTCTCAGGATCGGTAGGCAAATTTGCATTGATGGCCACATGCGAGCTAGCGTCAATCGGGTCCGCGGCTGGAACTCCGCCGAGATCGACGGGGAGCACCTCATTACCGGGTGCTACACTGTTATTCTCGCCATGGTGACCGGATTTGGCATCCACATTTAGAGGGGTAGACTAGGAGTTTGACATCTCAAACTTTGACCTGGAATCAAAGATACTCCAAAGAACATGTGTAAAATAGGGTATGTTATGGGAATTTGCATCAAATTGCCGCTATTATCCTTAGCCCCACGGTGGACGCCAAACTGTTTACCCACAAAATCGCATAACAATTAAATTTGTAAGTGATTTTAAGGATACGTAGATTAATTTGATACAAAACGATAAATTAAGTTAAATTGAATAAACAAAGGTAAAAATGGATTCAAACCACAAGAGGAGGATAGCTCCAGCCTTAGTGAAATATTCACCCTCGATCCGGGCTCGCTATGGCCATGAACGAGAAAAATAGCTAACAACAGAGAAAATAATAATAATATATTGATTTGAAAATAATAATAGCTAATAAGGCTCTCAATCTCTCTCCAATTTGTTTAATTATTCAGGCCCACCATTTCCAATTAAAAACAAAAGATAAACATATATGCTGCTCCAGCACAAAAGGTCAAAGAGTTGTAGCAAGTTAGAGCAGCACCTACCGGAAATCCGCAAAAAGGAAGCGATAAAGGCTAAAGGTTTGTTGGCAATGACTTTGTTAATTTAGAGAAATCAAAAAATTAATATGTAGAAAAGGAAGATCCAATCAAAACTCAGCCATTATCATAACAATAATAACTACTATGCCTCAATAATAATGACTATGCCTCGGTCCAAAACAATTTGTTGATAGATTATATGAATCTTTTTTCGCAAAGATAATGCCAATCATCACTTCTTCATTTAATGTCTCAACCATTAGCCATAAGCAATATTTTATTGTAAGCTGTCGAAAATGATCCTTACTATATCAATCCTCACTTGCTCCACTTGCTTATTTTGTAATGAAACTGAAAGAGACTCTTCTTCGTCCCTCGTGAAATCTTAGGTAGCATTTACCTATTACTCAATAGATTTGCTTATTTAATTAGTACGGTAGATGAAGATGACGATCAACCTCACAAGTTGCTTCATATGGTAATAGTAATTTCCTAGATCACAGGCATAGATCATAGTCTTGTATTACAGGTTTTTCTCTTTGTTGTATAAACTATTCAGTAAGTGTACGGAAAAAAGTTGTTCATAGAACCGACCCCAAAAGAAGGAGAAAGAGAACAGTCAAACTATACATCATTAGAAGTTTTAGTTTATATGTGCAATAATAAATTCGAAATTACGTACTCTGATCACCCCTGAGCAAAAAAGAAGTATATTTCAGAGTCAAGAAAATGGGAAACTGTTAAATATAGGATTTAGACATGCAACCTAAAGTAAGTAAATTCTGAACCACATTTATCATTAAACCAAAAGCTTCCTTTATAACGAGGGTATTCAATAATGTCTATATACGGAAGAAAATAAATTTATCCTATTGGCACATTATAATTTTTCAACAAAAGAAATTTAATTGAACCCCTTCATTTCATATAGCTCCGCCCCTAGTAATGGAACTAGAGTTTCTTCTGATTCAAGGGACTTGAGTATGGCGGATATCAGCGGTTAGGAATGTGGAGATGGTTTCTATCATTTGAAAAGACTCCTTATTTACTTTAACATTCCTTAAACGAGAAAAAAGGAAATTCTGTACATGTACATTCGAAGCAAAGACAAAATAAAAGTTAGTATCAATTGTCTCGAAATCTTGGAATACAATATAGCAAAAATGTACTTGATCAACAAAAGGGATTTAACCAAACAAACGAGGCCCTACAACATGGAATAGTATAGTACTAAAATTTTATTACAATATCATAGGATTCTAAATAATATTTGGTCACGTATGGCTAGGGCCAAAATAGTTCCAACAACATGCCATTTGATAAAGGAATTTCTTACCAAAATTTTTTTCGTAGATAACCAGATATATTAACAACCATCATTAAACATCATCATCGTCATCGGACCTACCTGTAATTCTTCCTATGATTCCATTGGCTCATCAACGGACAAAGAAATTGTGCCTCTGCTAATTAGTCATTTCATCTACTCAACAAAAAATATCTACCAAATAGTACTTTAATTTTCGTTGTTTTGTCTTCTGTAGTTAGACATGTTCTTTAATACCCCGCTATCCCATCAAACGTAACACTTACCAAAACCATTATATTCAATTCATGCTATCATTGACTCGGACTTGAAAATAGGTCTTCATGACATGTTAAATGCATATATAATATTAAGCAAAATGACATTGATAATGATATTACCCTTAAAAAAGTCAATAATCAAATCATATTAATTAAGTAGTGCTCGTGACATCTGAGAGGTAGGTTTCAATTTGCAAAGCCAATCAGTGACCAGTTACTTGGGAGGATATCGAATTATTGATATGATTTTAAGGAACAATAACAAAATGCATCCTTAAGTCATTTTCTGTTGCTTACTACAGCTGTTAAAGAAAACTGAATCAAAGGAAAGCTGTGATGTATGTTAGGAACGAAATAATCCAGTGTCATGCAGAAGTTAATAAAACAAATCTTGAACGATAAAGAAAAATATATTAAAAGAGACACAAACATTTAACGTGGTTCGGTCAATTGACCTACGTTCAAGGGCGAAGATGAACAATCCACTATAAAAATAAAAAAATAAAAAGTAAAGAGTATAAAAATATTAAAAGAACAACCTCACAAATAGGTAAACACAAGTGACAAGCTAACACTTGTTCCGAAAAGTTCTCCCCCTAAACAAGACTCTCAAACCCCTTATGGCTATACATTGTGGATGATGATGAATGAGAAGGAAGGATCATCAATCTATAGAAGTATAAAACATTTTTCTCCAAGAAAAAGGACTAGCCAAACATGTGAGAATTATATTTTTCTTTTCGTAAATGGAAAAATCAATTATGGTAAATATGTTGTCCTCCATTCAAGAAATAAGAGAACTAAATATGGTAAGAAAATCAGGACAATACTTAATAATGTACCACAAGACAAGAAAAAATTGTAGTATATACATAAGTGGATCAAGAATTTAAAGTTTATGTGTTCCTGCGATAACCTCAAGTTAATATGGAATAATTACTAAGCTCACAATCAAATATTTAGTGGATTACTTTAATATATACGATGTTTGGGAAGAAAATATTAGGTTCCCATAAAGCCATATATAGATCCGCTTTAACTTTTCACTATGGTAGCAAAGTTGGTGTAGCATGAGCTGCTTTGGTGTAACGTCCTAGTTTAAACAATATTGCAAGTTGTTCATATAGTAGCAAATAAGAGGATGTCTCTGAGAATCCACTTGAGCACCAGTTGTTAACTGGTAGCTAGTAATTAACTTGTCAGTAAGTTACAAGTTAAGCTCAAGGCTGCAGCTATTGACTACCCTTGTGGAAATTAGTTGTTAAAGTGTGTCTTCCTCTACCGAAATGGCTTTTTAGAACAATTTAATTGGTATTAGTAAGAAGTTTTCCAACATTTCGGTCATATGAAATCTATGTACTGATTAAATACCATCAAAATAGGCTGATTATTGCAGATGGATTTGTTATGTCGAGCAAGAGGCAAATCCAAAAATAAAGAAAATAAAGAACATCAAATTTTAACGTGAAAAGCTCTTCAAATCGAAGGTAAAAACTACGGGATCACAAAGATCCAAAAGGCTCCACTATGATAATAAGAGGGTTACAAAATTTCTTCAGATTGGCTACATAACAAGTATCAAACACGGAGCAACAACAAATCAATTGAAGAAGGAGGAGAAGTCACAAAAATGGAGCTGCTATTCGGGACATGAAATACAATGCTACACATATCCTAATCCGATCTCTACCATTCAAATCAAAGATCAAGATGTTACGAACACCCAGTATAAATTACAGCCCGATCCAATTCTGGTTGGAATAAAAACCTGCAGCAAAATAAATATTTTTCTTCTCTCTTCTCTCTTCTCTCTTCTCTCCTGCTGAAAGCTCTCTCAAAAATCACTCATAGGTGCTTAAGGCTTTCAAAGACTTGTACCAATTAGCATAGAATAATTTTTCAAGATTGCCCTATTTATAGATGTCACGACCCAAAATATCACCACAGGAGTCGTGATGGCACCTAGTCTCTAAGACTAGGTAAGCCGATTTTCATTACATTTTTGAAGCCATTCTTTTTTTTTTAAACTAACAACGGAAATAATTACAATATACAACTTCCCAAGACCGGTAGTACTGGGTCACGAACTCTAACTGAATATATAAATGATCACGAGGACCGAATATACAATAATGTTTGATTACAAGTTAACAGTACAATGAAATGAANAGTCCGATATCTCCAATACCTGGCTCTGCACAAAAATGTGCAGAAGTGTAGTATGAGTACGCCACGGTCGGTACCCAGTAAGTATCAAGACTAACCTCAATGGAGTAGAGATGAGGTACAGTCAAGACACTCACTAGTCTAATAACCTGTGCAATATAATATACAAAATACTAGGAAACAAATAGCAATAAGGGCAGGATAAAATAACCAGTGGTATGCGCAACAAGACAACAAGAATACCATAAATATCTCTCAACAATTAGTAATAAATATACGCCCAATTAATTAAAGTTTTTCAAATAAATATCCTTCACATAAAATTCTTCCAAATAACTCTCGTTCAAATGTAGATTTCTCAAATAATTATTTTTCAAATATAATTCTTTCAATAAATCTTTTCAAATATAATTTCC
>AWOL01S0015309.1:93328-107204 GCA_000715115.1 Nicotiana otophora | reverse complement strand
GTCAAATCAGGTCCTTCATTCTCTTCCTCCTCATCACCATCCTCACGAGGGAAGGGTGTGTCGTCTCCGGAATCATTGGCATTGTTGTCATAATCACTGTTCTCTTCCTCACTCTGTGCATCTGCCAGATCCTGATTTAATATGTCATCTTCGGGTAATTGATTCGGGACAGGTAGTTCAACTTGCTCATTTTCACTGCACAAACAACAAAATAATAAGCTACTCAAATTAATAAATACTTTCCATATAGCTGTATCACTTCACTTACAAGTTGTAATGTGTTGACATTCTTTGATGGACATTATCCTGTTGGTGATGACTCCCGGATAGACTACCATGATCCAACACACCAGAACTACGCATATTCTAACTGGGCGTGGGTTCATAACTTGTCAAAGTCATATCTGACCGGTACCCCCTGTGAAATATATTAGTGTTAATACAAATTTAATACAACAAAAATATACATCGTAACACTAAGAAAAATTAAAGTTTACCACTCGTCTTGTGGATTATGTAAAGCAGGAGAGAAGTTATTTCCTCGCTCCTCATTGGCCCGTGGTGATAAGTTTAAATCAGGCCAAACTCTTTCAGCCGGAACCTGTCCGGCAAAAACTACTCCAGAATAAGCACCCGATGATTGAGGGTTATCCCTACTATGCCCAACCTTATTATTGCGAACGTCTTCGACCTTGACGTACATTTCCAACATTTTTATCACAAGAAATTCCCGGTATTCATCCGGAGTCCTCAAAAAATCCCTCAAAGTTTCATCATCGTTGATGTTAAACTCAGCGTAACAAGCAATCCCTTGCGGAATGACGGAATACGGATATCTTCCGGTTACTTTAAGGTTCACCGAACGTTTCCTCAACATAACAACGATACCAATGTATCGTGCTCTATTGTAAGTGGCAACTTAAAATGACACTGTGGAGATAAACTATAGCTCGCAATATTATTCGCCACTACAACCTCATCCCCTCCAATATAATGAAACCCTTACTTTTCGCTTTTCAGACATTGTGAAAAAATGCGTGAGAATTTAACAAGAAGAAAATTTTTAACAGGAGTTACAAATATTTTTGAATGGATTTTTGTAAAATCCTAACGCCTTTAAATAAGACAATGCCTAGCTCGGGGGTGGGGGGCTGAATGTTTTTATGTATAGCGCTCTTTTAAAGGGCGCTATACCCATTTAAATTATTGTTATGTCAGTTAAATGCAAGAGACTTATTGGTGGGCCCACAAAACAGGTATAACGCTCTTTAAAAAAACGATATACATATAACGCCTTTAATAACAATGTTATAGATGTATAGCGCTTTTTTAAAGAGCGTTATACCTTAACGTCCAAAACGTCCGTCTATGTATAACGCTCTATAAAAGAACATTATATATAGATAAGTCACTCTTTTTTTTTTACACTTATTTTAGTCCTACATGGCAAAAAGAATCACATTTAGGTTTTGGACGCGTACTAAAAGAGGGCACACAAAATTCATTATCCTATGAAAGCTGACGTGGAAGTTCCAAGAAGGGACAAGTAGGACCCAAAAAGTGAAACATATTTTGACATGTCAAATTCTCCAACCTACGTGTCCCCAAATTTTAGCACTATGTTCATCTTCCAGGATACATCTAATTCAACATGTGGAGTTTGAATACACGCACGTGCTTCTCTGTTGCTCCGAAAACATTACCGCGTAATCTAAATACGTCCTTTTGACCCACGTTTTATTTTGATACTCCTACACAGTTCACTCTGCAAACATATATATATAGATTCCAAATGCTAATCCGATTATCATCTTGTACTTCCAAAACCAAAACACATTCTATTTTTGAAAACCTAACAGCTAACAGATCAATAAAGCCGATTAAATTTTCTTGAAATCGAGAATTAAGAATATGGTGAAGCCCACAAAATCATCTGATGATATCTCATCATCTTCTTCTTCTTCTTCGTCCTTAAAGTACAAAGGAGTGCGTAAGAGGAAATGGGGAAAATGGGTTTCTGAAGTTAGACTACCTAACAGCAGGGAAAGAATTTGGTTGGGTTCTTATGATACAGCGGAAAAAGCTGCTCGGGCATTCGACGCTGCCCAATTTTGCTTGCGTGGCGAAGCGGCAAAACTTAATTTCCCGGATAATCCGCCGGATATTTTGAATGGGAGGTCTATGAGCGCCGCCGAAATTCATATGGCAGCAGCCCGGTTTGCCAACTCGGATCCGGAGCCCCAGGAAAGCATTTCGGGTCCGACGGATAATTCGGGTCTTTCTTATTCTTCTTTATCGTCGTCTTCTGAATTGCTACACGCAGAGTCGCCATCTACGCCGATTTCGGATGGGATGGTCCAACCGGATGGTGAATTGACCGAAATGCCTCTTGATTCTGAATTTTTGGACATGTTTTTCTCGTTAGGAACTGCCAATAACGTGTATGATTTTGGGACGTTCTCAGAATTTAGCGATCTCACGGGTGACCATTTTTTACCAGCGTTGACTGATATGGACTCTGAGAAAGAGAACTATGATGGCTGCTCTTTACATGGATCTTTCCTTTGGAACTTTTGAGAGCTTCAAGATTTTCGGGACAAACTCACAATTCTAGAAATTTTTTGCAGCTAGAATTGGAGGTTCTTTTGTCTTTTTCATATTTAGAACATACTCCTACTTTTCTTCCTTTTTTTTTCCAGTTCTATAGCCATCAACATTGTATAACCTGTTGACTCCGGTGTGGATTCCTTTTTGCGGTACATATATAAAATTATACTAAATAAGAGGTGTTTACCCGTAAAACAGTACAGTTAAATTTATACGTAATTTATAGATAAACAAATTGATTTGATCCCAAAATAATAAATAAATCAAATAAGAATGTAAAATTTAACGTAGAAATCGAGATAAGACAGTAGAAAGCTTGGCTCCGGAAGCAGAGCTTCCGAAGGCAGTAATAACAATAGTAAGAAGCAAGAAAATAAAGTGTTATTGAGCTTTGAACAGTATATAACATAAGTTTGGTAGAAAATTCGTGTCCTTACAATGGTTGGCGGAATCCTTATTTATAGTGGTACCTAGGGAACAAGGTCCTAGGATCAAGCCACTCTTAAATGATAATTATGCGGGCCATTAAAAAATATGTAACGGCGGACTATGAATATCATATTCTCTGTAACGGATTATGTATTTAATACTGTATAATATTCTTCATTGAATACTATCGGGTGACAGGTATTCATCTGTCTTCATGAGCAACATTCCCTCCGGGGGTAATCCGAACACGCGTCATCCCACGATTCAGCAATACTGTCGCCGGTTCTCGAGGTAATTATTGCCACGATTTTAGCCGCCTATTCCTTTGCTTATACTCTTCCATCTTCTCTCTTATACTTCATAATTTTTTTAACTCTCTCAAACTTTCTTTACTCCACTTACCTTTACTTTTAACCTCCTTCTTCAAAGAAACCCCTACTTCCTTCTGCTAACTATGGCCTCCTTTTCCAGAAACTCTAGTTCTTCAAAGAACAAAGAAAATAATGATGATGCTTCTCCTCCTACGGTGAGCACCATTATCCCCCAAAATCTTACCACAACTAAGAACTTCGAAGAGAAGTTCCCTTCTGCTAACTTCTTCATATGGGTTATTGGCGTATACCCTTATTCCATCTGTCCTTCAAGCATCCCTGTTGTGAAGGAAGACTGTGGTTGCCATGACTTGAACATCATTGCTACTGACCTAGCGGAGCGGGTAACCTTCCCCTTTTACATACGTTTACACGTACCCCTTCACTTTAGTCCTGTTTTTATTGAGCGGGGGACTTGACTCCGTAATCTTGGAGTTCTGCCTCCACTATCAAGTTTTTTGGATCAGGTGAGCCCTTCTGTGTGGTGGACGATAGCTTGTCTTCAACGGTTATGCCAGGAAACGGGAGAAGAACTCTCCCTCGCTCGATTGATGAACCTTTATTCCCCCAAGTTTTTCCATGGAGGAATGATAAACTTCAGCAAACGTGGTCATCATGCTTTGCTTACCAACATATATGATGACAACGACTGTGGCTGGATGGAGCGGTTCGTTATAGTTGCCACCAGGGACATCATCCTGGCCACAACTCCATCCTTTATTGAATCATGGAATCGTACCCGTAAGTTCAACGCCTATCCTTTCTTCTGGTTAAAGGTTATTTCCAATTATTGCTGGCCCTTCTTTTTCCATCATTTCAGCAACTCGGTGGACACCATAAACGGTTGAAGGTTTGGATCAGTGGGTCCAGAACATTTTGGATGTTACCACGCCTCAGACCCTCAGGTGGAAATAACTGGCCCTCAAATACGGGTGGAAGGCTAAAAATCATAGTAAGTTGATTCTTGAATTTATCTTGTTCTTTATCCCGCATATAAGAAAACTGGCTAACTTCCCCTTTTGTTGAAATCTGGTCTTTTGTAGGGCTCTGTTACCATCCCCGAGGAGGACGTTTTGGCTCATCCTGCAGATGCGGCGAGGTTGTTGCAAGAGGCCTTTGCCCTAACGGGTGTCGCCAGACCTTCTTCCGATGTGAATGCTTCCTTACGGAGTCCCCGATCTGAGAACAAGCAACAAAAAAGACGACGCTCCTCTACGACTGTAACGACCCACAGATGCGAAACCGCACCTGCGGATAAGGCGTGGCAAAAGCGAGGCCGCAGGTGCGGCCTTTTGTCCGTAGAAGCATACTTGGCTGAGCTTAGTAGGAACCGCACCTGCGGTGGGTATTTCCGCAAGTGCAGAGCCACATAAGCAACTAATAGACTGAAAATGCGAAAGGTCGATGGGCAGTGTTGTTTTAAAAACGGGGGTTTGGACCATTTTCACTTCATTTCGTCCATGAGAGCCGATTTTGGAGCAATTTTGGAGTGCTATCTTCATCCTCTATTAAGGGGTATGTGATTTCTTCACATTGTGAGTTAAATACATGGTTTACATATGGATTTAAGCATGAGAATTAGTAAAAATTTGGGATTTTGGTGTAAAACTTAGAAAATTGGTATTCTGGATTTTTACCACAATTTTAGAAATGGAAATAGGAATAAATTATATATTTGAGTTCGTAATGTTATGGGTAACGTTTATCTTTGAATAGTTTCCGAATTCGGGCACGTGGGCTTGAGAGTTAACTTTATTGACTTTTAGAGCGGAGTTGAGAATTGTTATAAATTGTTAAATTGTAAGCATTGGAGTATATTTTGATTGATTTGCACATTGTTTGACTACTTTCGGAACGTTTGGCTCGGAGTTGAGTGTTAGAGTAGCGTTGGAGCCGGTTATGGAACTTCGAAGCGAGGTAAGTCTCATGTCTAACCTTGTGAGGGGAAAACTACCCCTAGGTGATATTTATTGTTATGTGCAACTAGTTGTGGGTGCTACGTACGTACGAGGTGATGAGAGTCCGTACGTAGCTAAAGAATGTTTTTGTACAAGTAGACTTAGGACTTTATCATGTAATAATTAAATTATTTGAACTTGTTCTGCTGGCTTAATTAATTAAAGTTATAAGTGAATTTGATTTAGAAATAAATACATGTATAATAGGCCGAGCCTCAACACTTTGGGTTGTGGGCGAGTTATTTGAGAAACGGTAAAGATTATATTCGTTTTATACTCATGTACTGTATTGTAAACACGTGTTTCGTAATTCGGTAACTTCCTTCATTTCTTGTGGAGTGAGTCGAACTTATCGGGAGCATAATAGATGCATCTATGGTTCGTGTCGCTCGACACTCGGCAGTGCACACATTATTATGGATCGGACCGAACAACCTTGACAGAATCTTGCGTTATATTGCTATTAGTCCGAATATTCACGAGATAAACCTTTCACTGATGCCCGGCATTTTATGGTATTCATTATTTATTTGATATTGACACTTGGCATTTTCTAAGCTATTAAGGTAGAATACAAGATCGAGAAAATTATACTTTAAAAGAAATATTTGGAGGACTATGAAATTTAAAGATTTACCCCACTATTGTTGTGAACTTCATATCTGTTATGAGTTGTTATATTATTTTATTGGACCTTTAGTAAGTGTCGATGTCGACCCCTCGTCACTACTTCTCCGGGATTAGGCTAGATACTTATTGGGTACGCATTAATTTACGTACTCATGTTGCACTTCTGTACTAAATGTGTTGCACTAAATATGTAGGATCTGACAGGTTCACTGGGTGATCATCTTGGCGCGTAAGCGAATCTGTTGAGGAGACTTTATGTGAGCTGCAATTCAGACTACGCAGTCCATCGAGTCTCCATCGTACTATTTATTTTATTCTGCCTTATTTACATTCTGGACAGATGTTGTATTATTATTGTACTCCTTAGAAAATACTCATGTACTTGTGTCACCGGGTTTTGGGGGTTCCTACGGGTTGTTCATGATTATAGTTTGTGTATATATTATCATTTACCCTGTAAATTCCATTTCATACTATTTAATTAATGAAAATTATGATTTCAAAATACTAAAATGAGTAATTAAGTTGATCAATCACTATTGGCTTACCTTATGGTGGTGTTAGGCTCCATCACAACCTTTAGTGGATTTTGTGTCGTGAAATCTTGGTATCAGAGCATTAGGTTTACTTAGGTCTCACAAGTCATGAGTAAGTCTAGTAGAGTCTTGCGGATCGGTACAGAGACGTCTGTACTTATCTTCGAGAGGTTACGGGGCTGTTATGAGCACTTCCCTTCTTGATTTCCTCATCGTGCGGTTTGATTCCATTGAGGCTTGTGCCTTTATTTCCTGCCTATTCAATCTTATGCGATGTGAAGTACTTGTTATCAATTAGGAGTCAAGTAGTTGTATTGGTACTGGAGACGTGGTATAGGATATTTTTCACTGCGTGTTCGGGCAGGCTATTATCGTCATCTTGCGAAAGGATGTTCTTTTCTTCCAGCTCAGTATCTATATTTCCTATGGTTTCGAGATTGTGCACGGATTATTATAATACTCATACATTGTTATCGCACGATGTTGGTGTAATGGTAGGGTACTTGTTTATGTGTCGAGGTAGTGAATCACTCAAAAAGGGGATTTCTCAGTTCATGGTTTATAGGTTCGGCATCTAATCCCAGTAGAGGAAGGGCAGTCAGACTATGGATGTTCAAGCTTGGGTTGATGGCTCGAGAAAGATGATCTTCTAGGAGGTTTAGAGTAAGTAGCAATTCATTAGTTTTGGAGCTATAGGTATGGATTTGATTTGAGGCAACATTTGGGCAGCAAAGTGTGAGGAAGGACATGGCAAGAAGTGTTTCATGGTGGTTGAAGAACTAACAGGTCAAGTATGAAAAGCAGAAGTCGAATAGTTCCTTAAAGGATATGGTTTAACTGAAGTAAAAGTGGCCGATTAGCATATGGATTCTGTGGCAGGATAGCCGTGTACCTTGAGAAAGTTTAGAGTGTCTTGGGAATCGTGATGGAAGGTGATTTGGTCTACAAATTTTATTTGGGATGGTGGCTACTGTATCGAGGAAGATTGGATATGGTAGAAAGGAATTTGCTTAAAAGGAAGATGAGTGTGAAAACTTGATTATCGTTGGGATGCAAAATGACTTCGAGTTTGGAATGTATTGTCAGACTTTCAGTTGATGTCAATGGGGAATGAACAGACTTGTACATCTGGTGGGCGAGCATGGGCTTATGAGGGTTTACTGATTTCATAGTAGTTGTACGAGTGCAGCACCGTTGGAAGATGTCGGCATAGAATTTTACAGGTGGGTTATCTCCTGTGAGCAGGTTAGCGGTTGCGTGATGTTGATGAAGCTTCTGCGAAGAATACTACCAGCTACCCGATAAGAGGTCGAATATGTGATTGTGACTGATGATTCAGAATGTTTATGAAGAGCTTAACAAAAGACTTCAAGAAATTTGGTGGGTTAACAGTACGAGATCATGGTAATTGGCAAGGAGGAATCATGATGGGCTCTAGGTTTATGTAATTGTAGCTTTAAGATAAGTGAGGAAGCCCCACCGTCTACGACTAGGTAGCGTGGTTGTCTGCTTGGGCAGTTTCTAGTTATCGATGCGTTGGTGGATTATTTATGACTAAGAAAAGAAAACAGCAGGGGTAATTCGCGCAAGGAACTTGATAAATATGTGCTATACTTTGCCTTATCGATTCGTGTGCAGGTTTTGGGAAGACTTAGAGTTTATACTTCTTGTGGATTTGATGTACAAGGAAACGAATCCAGCCGGTTGCTTTTTCGAGAGGGTGCCTATGGGCTAGTAGAGCGTTGGAGTTTGGTTATATTCAGGATTAGGTCAGAGTGGGTGACTATTAATAATAGTCCTAGTGGGTTCAAGAATTATAGTGCAGTGCATAAGGATGTCGGGTCCATTATGTGGTTAAGGATCGAGTTATTGCAGTGGATTATAAAAGGGGCTCGGAGTGTTCCATGTTATCATCGGGTCTGCGGTGCAGTAGTAGAGAAAAGGGAGGAAATGCTTCGGATTCACGGAAGGTCTTTCAGAATGGGTGTACCAGTTGGAGATGCTATTATGCGCTTGAGAAGGGTATAGGATGGTTCATGGGTATTGAGACGATGTGGTCTTGCGATTTAGGTCACTCAAGATGAGTGCAGATAAAGTTTGTTATGTTTTGAATGGAGTTATTATTATTTCTAAGGTAAGTCCAGAGTAAATTGAAAGAAGTTGGGCCGGTTAGTAATGGTTGAATCAGCATGATTGTGGCAATAATCAGTTCTTTCGGCATGTGAAGCTATACATGTGGTTTGTGGTTGTACGTGTAGGCTTGACAACCACCAAAACTTGATTGATTTAGGAGGTATTTAGTTCAAATGGCCTTGTTGTGTAAATGGATTCTGGAAGAGTCATGGAGGTTTAGATCACAACTTAAGGTTTGTATTTTCTGCGGTTTGGGAATTCAGTTACGTGTTGCATTGATTCTTCTGAAATGAGCTAAGTGAAAGGTTTCTAGCCAACAAAGTGTTTATTCTACTGGTAGTTCAAGGGTTATCATGAATTCATATATTCTCGCATAGCAGCATGATTGGTGCAGTGAGCGACATGGGAATTTGAAAGTTGAGGATCAAGGTTGCAGTTCGGTGTTGACAAGAATGTCACTAGCTCGGATGAGCAAGGGAAAATTCAGATGTTCAGAGTAAGCTGTCATTTTCTTTAGTGTCATCTGAGAACGGCGTTCTGTGTAAGAGGCTTTGTGTATTGATTTGCAGATTCTTGATTTGCTTTACAGAATTAGTATGATTGGCGGTATGGATGTGCGGACTATGCTACCTGGGAGAAAGGTCATGGGAGCGTAACCCACGGGGAAATTTTTATGAGTGTGACATGTTAGTCACCTGATTATTAAAGATTGAAACCAAGTATGGAAACTTTTGGTACTATCGTTAATGTGAGAGTTTATGCCAAGGAGGCGTTCTATTCCTTGGGGTATGGATTGTGTGAGTTTGTTCCAGATTTGACGGTCGTTCTTATGTGCCATGAATAGGGCCATTGTGGACCCTTGAAAGGTTATTAGCCCAGTATAGTATCATCAGAATTGGCTTGAGGTTCGTCGGTAGGTCTAATGTGAATATGTGCTCTACATTAGGTCGTGTGTATTTATTCGGCATAGCATTGACTACGGAGGAGCCTTCAGGCATTGGATGTTATTCCTATCATCAGTTATTCCATGTAAAACTCTATTGTGCCATGTAGGTTGTGAGACGGTTGGATTATTCGCACATGTATTGTGATCCCGTGTAACTTGTGGTATTATGTGAGCAGGATGGCTCTCGAGATGTAGGTCATTTATTGCACCTTAGTCGTGCTTGGGTTTTCGTAGCGTATGGCACTATCTGTCTCCCCAAGGTTGTATTTTTGCACTTGGCGTGCTTGTGGTTGATATTCGGGTATTTCGTAGGTATGAGTATGGCTTGATGGGTATTCCCTTATTTACTGTTATGTATGGATCGGGTGGCACGCCGCTATAGGTATGTTGTTTGGATCGGGTTGCACGCCGCAATGGTATTATGTTGTTTGGATCTGGTTGCACGCCACAA
The DNA here is from genome assembly GCA_000715115.1 of Nicotiana otophora. Classification (NCBI taxonomy): domain Eukaryota; kingdom Viridiplantae; phylum Streptophyta; class Magnoliopsida; order Solanales; family Solanaceae; genus Nicotiana; species Nicotiana otophora. Next base: position 97,143 of record AWOL01S0015309.1, on the reverse strand, counting down.
CGGTATCATGTGTGGATTGGGTTGCACGCCGCAACAGCGAGACGTTGAGTACGGCTCCCTATATCTACTCTTGTGCATTTTGTTCTCATTCTCTGAGAAAGGTTCATAGCATCTTTTCAGTTGTTTTATTCATTACGCGGGTTGGATAGTTCTATTCCAGAGTTCGTTATTCCTTATATGTCATATTCGAGTTGTAGCTTGTTCGTGCTTCGATGGTGCTGTATGAGATTTTAGACGGTGTGTGAGGTGGCTTATTGCCCGAGCAGCTTGTACTGGGTGAGACGAGATTATTGGACCTAAAATTAGTGCAATCAGATTTATGTAAGGTACATTAAAGAGCAAATATCATTATTCAGTCAGAATGAGGTAATAATCCTTGCCAGGGGTAGAGACTCCCTGATTTGTTGATTCGGCGGATGGTTATGAGTTTCTACACATCTCTTCTATCGTGGCAGTAGTGCGAGAGTTGGAACAAGGCTTATATATGTTATGAGGTATACTACAGGCTTTGGGTTGGGTCAGTGAAATTGCGGCTGTTGTGCTTAGAGGAGGTTGCCTTGGGTTTGGTGTGTTGTGTGATGTCAGCATGGGTGCACGATTATGTTTTGGTATAGTGCGTAGTCATCGATACTATGTTCGTATGTTAGAATCAGGTTTTGTAGAGAAATTCGAAGGTTGTAATTTGGTTCTAAGGCTTATTGACTAAATAAAAGGGAGGATCTTCAGTCTAACTCAAACCAATATGTTCAACTGGGTTGTGGTGGCACGGGCAGGTTCACGATGTGTTAAACAGTGATTTTGGACAACTTCGAAGCAGTTCTTGGCACGTTCCAGGACGAACGTATGTTTAAGTGGGAGAGAATGTAATGATCTGACCGATCGTTTTGAGCTCTAGCGCGTTGTTCAGTGGTTTGAGGCCTTGAGTTGCTTCACTTCAAGTATTATGACTTGTATGTGTGGTCGAAATTGAAATTCGGGAAGTTCGGAGTTGATTTGGAAAGAAAATTCTAAATTCGGAAGCTTTAAGTTGGAAGAATTGGCTAAGATTTGACTTTTGAATAAACGACCTCGGAATCAGAATTTGAAGGTTCTGGTGGGTTCGTATGATGATTTCGGACTTGGGCGGATGTTCGGATTGAAATTTGAAATTGAGGTAAAGCTGGAGGATTCTGGTTGCTGGTGCAACCGCTTCTGCGGAAGCTTCACCGCAGAAGCGAGGCAATAAACCGCAGAAGCGGCTGGGAGTGAGATGGGCGGAGGTCGCAGGTGCGAAGGAATTCCCACACCTGCGTGATCGCAGATGCGACCACTGGAGTGTAGAAACAGAGCTTTTGGGGAAGGCTGGGACTTTAGATGCGGAACCGCACATACGGATGAGACGTCGCAAAAACGGACTTGGCTGAGCTTAGTAACACCACACATACGATGGATATTTTCGCAGGTGCGGAGCCGCAGAAGCGGCTAATGGACTGCAAATGCAAAAGGTCGCTGGGTAGTGTTGTTTTAAAAAATGGGAGTTTGGCCCATTGTTACTTCATTTCGTCCATGGGAGCCGATTGTGGAGCAATTTTGGAGTTATGTCTTCATCATCTATTATGGGGTAAATGATTTCTTCACATTGTGAGTTAAATGCATGGTTTATATATGGATTTATGCATGAGAATTAGTAAAAATTTGGAATTTTGGTGGAAAACCTAGAAAATTGGTATTTTGGATTTTTGCCACGATTTTGGAAATAGAATTAGGAATAAATTATATATTTGAGTTCGAAATGTAATGGGTAAAGTCTATCCTAGAAGAGTTTCGGAATTCGGGCACGTGGGCCCGATGGTTGACTTTATTAACTTTTAGAGCGGAGTTAAGAATTGTTATATATAGTTAAATTGTAAGCATTGGAGTATATTTTGATTGATTTGCACATTGTTTGACTAGTTTCGGAACGTTTGTCTTGGAGTTGAGTGTTAGAGTGGTGTTGGAGCCGGTTATGGAACTTCGGAGAGAGATATGTCTCCTGTCTAACCTTGTGAGGGAAAAACTATCCCCTGGGTGATATTATTGTTATGTGCAACTAGTTGGGGTGACAAGAGTCCGTACGTAGCTAAAGCATGTTTATGTTCGAGTAGACTTAGGACTTTATCACGTAATAATTGAATTATTTGAACTCGTTCTGCTGGCTTAATTAATTAAAGTTATAACTGAATTTGATTTAGAAATAAATACATGTATAATAAGCCGAGCCTCAACACTTTGAGTTGTGGGCGAGTTATTTGAGAAACGGTAAAGATTATATTCGTTCTATGGTCATGTACTGTATTGTAAACACGTGTCTCGTAATTCGGCAACTTTCATCATTCTTGTGGAGCGGGCTGAACATCTCTGTAGTATAATAGATGCATCTATTATTTGTGCCGCTCGACCTTCGGCAGTGTACACATTATTCTGGATCGGGCTGAACGACCTCGGCAGAATCGGGCATTATATCGTTATTAGTCCGAATATTCACGAGATAAACGTTCCACTGATGCCTAGCATTTTATGGTATTCCTTATTTATTTGATATTGACACTTGGCATTTTCTGAGCTATTAAGTTAGAATACAAGATTGAGAAAATTATACTTTAAAAGAAATATTTGGAGGATTATAAAATTTACAGATTTACCCCACTATTGTTGTGCACGTCATATCTGTTATGAATTATTATATTATTTTTTTGGACCTTTAGTAAGTATCGATGTCGACCCCTCGTCACAACTTCTCCTGGGTTAGGCTAGATACTTACTGGGTACGCGTTGATTTACGTACTAATCCTACACTTCTGCACTAAATGTGCAGAATCCGACAAGTTCATTGGGTGATCATCTTGGCATGTAGGCGCATCTGTTGATGTAACTTTATGTGAGCTGCAATTCAGGCTACACATTGCAGTTCATCGAGTTTCCATAGTAATATTTATTTTATCTTGTCTTATTTATATTATGGATAGATATTGTATTATTATTGTACTCCTTAGAAAATACTTCTGTACTTGTAACAGCGAGTTTTGGGGGTTTCTACGGGTTGTTCATGATTGTAGTTCATGTAAATATTATCATTTACCCTGTAAATTTTATTTTATACTATTTAATTAATGAAAATTAATATTTTAAAATACTAAAATAGGCAATTAAGTTGATCAATCACTATTGGCTTTCTTGACAACGACGTTAGGCGCCATCGCGACCTTTAGTGGATTTTGGGTCATGACAACGGCCGAGGGTAAAAATAAAAAGGTGAAGAGCGTCGCGCCCGAGCCAGTCGCAGACACTGTGGTGTTCGACGATGACGGAGGAGCCAGTGATGAAGGGGATTCTCTACAAAGAAGACGACGACCTTCTTCAGCTCAACAGACTACTCAATATGTTGACCTAGTTACATTAACCGAGGACAATGTCCAGGCGCTCTAGGGAGAGTGTGATAGAGTGAAAGATGTCAACTCTCGCTTCCAGGCCCCCATCGTTGCTTCCGGTACCATGATGCTGGGTACCTGGTCTTTTCCATCTTTGGTTGGCGAACAAACAATAACTAGATATACCTTTGCTGCAGTTGCTTCTCAACCTACAGCGCCATCTGCTTCATCTCCTTCTTCGCGAACCGTGCCTTCCCCACTAGTAACTGCTACACCATCTCTACCGACCGCGGACACCTGAGAGGAGGATGTCCCTCGTCCCAAGTCCCCAATCCATGGGAATTTTGGGAATAACTATTCGCCCCCCTCCGAAGGTCCTCAAAGGACGAGGAGCGTTTCCCGCATAACTATTCGCCACCCCCCCCCCCT
>AWOL01S0015309.1:4519-91722 GCA_000715115.1 Nicotiana otophora | reverse complement strand
CCCCGAAGATCCTCAGAGAACGAGGAGTGTTTCCCTCTCAGTCTCTATCGGGTTCCATTTATTGTCACGGCCGGTGGAACTTGCCAATTATCTAAAGCCTCTGGCTTCAGAGAAAGATAGGAATAAAATAGTCTCTCTGGGGAGATTGTAATGCCATGCACAAAGCAACAACAGTAAGATATATGTTCCCTTTGTTGTTCCTTGTATCTTTGACAAGATTTTTAATTTGAACTTTTTCTTTGTAGTCTAACTTCCTTGCTTCCGAGAGCCTTCAAAGGTTGATCCTTGATAAAGAAAAACTCACATCCGAGTAGGATCAGTTGTTGGCCGAGCAGGATCAAATTGATGCATGCCTCCCTAAACTGGAAGTACAAGCTGCTGAGGCTATTGAGTTGGAGGCTCGGTTGCAACAAAGCAAGCAAGAGGTGGTGACCATCAGTCAAGAGGCCGCCCGCCCTATTAAGAGTACAATTTGAAGAGGCCAAGGCAAAGTGGTTCGAGGTCCAAAATCATGTTCTTGCTGCTACCGATCGTGAGGCTGCCTCTACTGAAAGACTAAATCATTTGGAGGCAGCCTTGAACTCCAAAGCTGAAGAAGCTCCAATTGTTGTGGAAAATCATGCCCGGTTGGAAGATATGCATAATAGGGTCATATATCATAATAAAGTTTTTAACTCCACTATCCGCGACCTTGATGTCAGCCTCCAGGCCACTAGATCTGAGCGAAATAACCTTTCGACCGAGGTTGATCGTCTTAAGGAATAACTTCAGTGCCGAAAGGCTTCCCTCATTTTTTAAGAAACATATTTTATTTAAAGCATGAGGATAAAAACCTTGGAAGAGGCCAAATTGGGCGTCATTGGCTTTGATGCCGAAATCGCCAAGGCCCATGATATGGAGTCAACTGCCCGAAGGGGTCTCCCGGTCCAACCTGATGCGACTGACCCTTCTAGTTCCGGTTCCGAGTTCTCGGGAACTGAAGAACAACTTGAAAGGGATGATGGTGAAGTCCAAGATCTTGAGCCGGCGGCAGATCCGCTAATGGATGGCTATAATCTCGTGTTTTAGTCGCTTATTACACTCCAATTTACTGCACTTTAATAGAGTTTGAGCTTTAATCGCTAGTGTTTGGCACTAATTGTGTGTTTTATGCTTTGTAAGAGTTATTATGAGCTATGTAGATGTAATGAAATGAATTAGAGTGATTTGGATCTTTGAAGTCTGAGTAAAAGCCCAAAGAAATAAACTGGGATCATGTTCGGGGGTCGAGAACCACGTCGGGATAGCTAAAAAGCAAGAAAAAGCCAGACTTTGAGAAAAGTGTACACCCGCGACGTGTGGCGCAGCGCATGGCATGCCGCGCCTGTATATTACCCGGCTGCCTAATAGATTTTTACTCTATGAACTTTCCCACAATCTCCTCGCATGGCGCGTCGCCCCATGCGGCGCGCCTGTGTAATATTTACAGAGTTACTATCCAAGTTCGAGCAGTAAAAGGTGTTTTCGTCTGGGCCCGACCCTACTTAGTATAAATACATGTAAAAATATTATTTTAGGGACTTTTTGACACATCTAAGACCTATGGAAGCTAGAGAGAAGGTGGAGAAGCAAAAGCACAAGGGATTCATCATTCAATCCTCAATCAAGACAAGAGTTTGGATCATTTTATGTTTTTTCTTTATATTTGTGACAAATTACTCCATATCTATGGAGTAGTTCTCTTTAGGGATTGATGGATTTGGTGTATTGATATTTGTTTACGGATATTAACTCTAGTTTTTATGCATTGAATCATTTTGGGTGTTTTAATTGTTGAATCTATATTCACATGTTCATGTAATCGAGAGAGGCATAACTTATGTATCTTTGCATTATCATGTTGGTTGAATTCATTAATTATTCTTAGCAATCGAAAGAGACTAGTTGAATTATTGTTTATACCTAGTTAGGAGGATAATCGGAAGAGGTTCTCCTAAATACCAATCCACTACGAATTCTTACATATCTTCACCGAGCGTAAGTTGGTTCATATTGTGAGGTTAAAACTTAATCGAGAGAGGAGTTTCTACTAAACGTTGAACTAATAATTGAGTGAATTCTAGAGAATCACTTGAACATTAGAAGTGAATTAACTAGAGTTAAATCCGAGACATTTATCTTGCACTTATCCAATCAACCCCTATTTTCTCCCATTGATATCTTCCTTTCTTACTTTCGTTGCGATTGTCATAGTTAATTAGCTCTAGATTCTTAGTTAATTTTAGCTCAACTATTGATCATCTTGGATAGCAACCAAGCTATAAACTATAAAAATACTGTTTAATTCCAATCCATGTGGACACGATATTATATTATACTATATTCGACTAACGAGCATATTTAATTGTGTGTTTTGCGCTCGTCAAATTTTGGCGTCGTCGCGGGGATTGGCAATCAATATTGTTTAAAATAGTTTGTAGTGCTAATTCAGGAATTTTTATTTTATTTTATTTTATTGTATTTTATTTTTCCATTTTTACGCTTGGTGTTCTTTGACTGTGCGTAGGCTGCAGGTTAAGTTGGTGCATGACTCGATCCTCTGGGAAGGAAGTGCCCCCATACTAACCAAAAATCGAGAAAAAACTGCGATAGTTGAGGAAGAAAAGAAATCTCCTAGAGAATATAGAGAAGGTTGGGCAATCCTCAACCAAGGAAGTTATGGCAGGAGATGAGGATAATGTTGATTTGTCTGCAAGAGAGGCAGCCCAGCAAAGAGAAAAAGCTACACGAGATGCTGAGGAGACAGCTCTTCGAAATGCACAACTTGTCTATGAAGAGGAGAGGGCTCAGAGAATCGCTCAAAATCTACCTTTGGGTGAAGACCAATTCGGAAACATAGCTCCCAGTGCTGGGAGACCACTTGGCGATTATGCTAGACCGGTATACAACCAAGGCTTGTCAAGTGTGAGACCACCTCTAGTTGCAGCTAATAATTTTGAGCTGAAGCAAGGGTTGGTCCAAACACTTCAAAACAACTGTGTTTTCAAAGAAAAGATAAACGAAGATCCAAACGATCATCAGATGGACTTCGAAGAGATTATGAGCACCTTTCAATACAATGGTGTGTCACAAGATGCAGTTTACTTAAGGGCATTCCCCTTCACTCTCAAAGGCAATGTAAAGCACTGGCTTTGAAGCTTGCCTAATTGGTCGATTAGAACATGGGATGAGATGACCAAAACATTTCTTGACAAATATTTTTCATCAGCGAAGACGGGCAAGTTTAGAAGAGAAATCCATAACTTCTATTAGAACGAGACTGAAACTATGTTTGAAGCTTGGGAGAAGTTTAAGGAGATAGTGGAAAAGTGTCAACATAACAGAATTGAACTCTGGATGCAACTCCAAGACTTTTGGGATGGTTTGACACCGGCCTCACGTAGAACATTGAGCAATATAGTTGGAGGTCTATTCATGAAGAAGACTCTAGAGGAGATAGTCACAATTCTAGATGAGTTATCTGAGGATGCAAATCAGTGGCCCTCTAAAATTGTGGAAAGAAGAAGGGCGAATGGTGTTCACCAGGTTAATGCTAACACATCTGTGCAGGTATAGCTTGATGCTATGGCGAAAGAGATAAGGAAGCTGACCATAGCTTCAATACAAAGTGAGAATAATGCATCGTGCGATATATGTGGAAGAGGACACCCTACTCATGAGTGACAAGCCTCAGCTGAGGAAGCAAATGTTGTGGGAAGTTATAACTTCAATACAATGGGTCAGAAGCACCCCTGTTTTTCGTGGAGTTCACCTGGGGGTATTGCAAATGCATGGCAACAAAACAACTCCAGATTCCAGGGACGAGGAGCTCCAGGCTTCCAAAATTAGCAAAGGCAGCAATTACAACCTCAACAATCCAATCAGCGTGGGCTAGTAGATCTGATGAATTCCTTTATTGTCAAGACAGATGAGAGGTTAGATGCTCATGGTGTAGCTATCAAAGAACTTGGCACAGGGCTGAGGAACTTGGAGAAGCAAGTGGGACAAATTGCTAAAATCTTATCTGAGAGAATCCCAGGTACTCTGCCAGATGATACTGAAAGAAATCCCAAGGAGACTGTAAATGCTGTGACTCTGAGAAGTGGAGAAGTAGTGAAAGAGCCCACCCCTATCCAAAAATAGGCAATACCTGAAAACGAAAGTGGGGAGCAGCTGAAAAATGAAGTTGATAAGAAGAATAAAGGCAAGAAGGGAGTTGAGAAAAATAAGAAGGATAAAACTTCAAGAAGGGATGAATCAAATGAGAGCGAGCACATGCATGCTTTACCTTTTCCCCAAAAGTTGTATTGAGAGAAGCTGGACAAGAAATTTGAGAGATTTCTAGATATGCTGAAACAAGTTAATGTAAATTTGCCATTCATAGAAGTTCTCTCACAAATGCTAGCTTATGCCAAATTCTTGAAGTAGATCCTTGCAAACAAGAGAAAGATATAAGAGACATCAGTAGTCAAGCTCATAGAGCATGGCAACACAATCTTGCAAAATAAACTCCCACAAAAGTGTGGTGATCCAGGGAGTTTTATGATACCTTGTTCGTTAGACACTCTTAATTTTGACAAATCTTTATGTTATTCTGGTGCCTGAATTAATTTAATGCCTTTGTCTATTTATAGGAAGCTAGAAAATGAGATTGGAGAGACAAGATCTGCACCAATATCTTTGCAGCTGGCAGACCAAATAACTATAATACCTGAGGGGATAGTGGAAGCTGTCTTAGTTCGGGTAGATAAGTTTGTATTTCCTGTAGATTTCATAGTGGTGAAGATGGAGGAGAATAAACAAGTCCCCCTAATCTTAGGAAGACCACTATTAGCAACGGGTATAGCAATTTAGATATACATGATAGAAAACACATACTTAGAGTGTGTAAAGAGACTGTGACGTTCGAGATGAATGTAGAGACGGCGGTGATAAAGAAGAAGCCAGCTGGAAGTGTTGAGTGGAAGGTGAAGGTTTCGAAAGAAAAGGCTACAACGAGTGGAAAATATAAGTGTGGGGTGTACCCCAAGAAGGCTGAGAAGAAGTTGTTTGCATAGATGTGTGCATTGGTTCGGGTGCGTGGAATGGAGCCCGACTTCAACTCAGACCCCGACTGAAAATTCAGGGAAGTTTCACTTACCTTATGCTTTTTAATTGTGTGTCATGGGGACATGCCACAACTTAAAGTGTGGGGTGGGGAAAATTGTATATTGTATGTATCTATGTTAGTAATTTAGTTTTGTTGTTTTAGTAGTGATAGATAGAAAAATAAGAAAAACCATAAAAATTTAAAATTTTTGACTTTTCCCAACGATTGATATCATTCGACGGGTTTCTTGAGGGATTAAAGTGGAAAGAAAAAGACAAAAAGATTTTAGTTTGTTAGGTAGTGTAATAATTCCCCCTTGGTCTTCCTTTGTGTCGCGGTTCTTTTTCAAGGTTTTTGTTTGAACCGGGTGTTGTGCTGTGTTTTGAATTGAAGGCAATATCTCTTGACTTTGTTATGCCTTGAGAATAGTGAGTGCTTTAGTTATGATGCTTAGGTTCAGATTTTGACTCTTGTATAAGTACCTTAAATTGTATGATCTTAACTTTGCTTAACTGCTTTGACTAGAGTGTCTTGATAATCCAATCTGGAGTGAGTTATGTGCCATGTGTGTGTGAGGTTTTGTGTATTCTATGCATTGCATTTGATGTCTAGAACTTGCCACGTGTGTTTTCAAGGCGAAATAGTAGTTTTATTCAGTCTTGGAAGTGATATAGGCATTTCTTTGTTGAGCCAGTTATATGCGCTTACCCACTTAATTGTTATGTATCTTAGTTAACCCCGTTGAGCCTGTAATCCCGTTTCTTTGGCAACAACATTACAAGCCTTACCCATTTGTTTTGAATTGACCATCTATTTGAACCTTTAACCTCTCGTGAGCACTTACATTTGTTATGAACTTTGTAAAAGTTGAAGTGTAGGGTGGTTGATTTGGCTTTTGAGTGGAACTAATGAAATAAGGAGAAATATACACTGTATTGAAAAAGTAAGAGCCTCTTGAATTAAAAAAGAAAAAATAAGTGTTTGATTGTGAAAAATATTCCATGATAGTGGTAAATCTTGATGTAATTGTGCTTAAAGAAGTTGGGAGTTAATGTAAATTGATGTGAAGGTGGAATATTTGTTTGACACAAGTGTGGGGTTTTGACAATGAGATGTATGTATTAAAGTGCATAGGGAGGTGTAGTCACTCTTATATCTAAATGTATCCTACCCGTCCCGCAGCCTACATTACGACCAATTTAAGTCCTACTTGATCCTTGACTAAATGAGCTCGATTAGTTGAGTAATACACTATGGGAAAGACTATAGTTCATCTTTTGTGGCATATGAATGTTATTTCTGAGAGTGAGTGAATTCTTTCTATATTGAGTTCCTAATTGTTATTAAATTTGATGGTGTGTGGAACTACTCTCTATTGTGGTGAGGGCACTTGATTCATAAAGGAAAGGTAATGTCATTGACCTCTGTGTTAGAGTAAGTGAGCGGGTTATAAATAATGTGTGGTGCTTTCGAGTCAAATCAGGAGGCTAGGATGTTACGGTGTTGTGCTTAATCTATTTTAGTTATTCTTAGTGTGATGAGTTATTAGAGTTGCTAAATAAGGTAGTGTCTATATAAAGTATGGTTTGATTTCTCGAGGACGAGCAATGGTTTACGTGTGGGGCGTTGATGGTAGGCTATAATCTCGTGTTTTAGTCGTTTATTACACTCTAATTTACTGCATTGTAATTGAGTTTGAGCTTTAATCGCTAGTGTTTTGCGCTAATTGTGTATTTTATGCTTAGTAGGAGTGATTCCAAGCTATGTAGATGCTATGGAATGAATTCAAGTGATTTAGAGCTTTAAAGTCTGAGTAAAAGACCTAGGGAATAAGTCGGGATCGCGTTCGGGGGTCGAGAACCACGTCGGGATAGCTAAAAAGCAAGAAAAAGCCGGACTCTGATAAAAGTGTACACCCACACATGTACATTACCCGGGTGCCTGACAGATTTTAACTCTCTGAACTTTCCCACAACCACCCCGCGTGGCGCGTCGTCCCATGCGGCGCGCCTGTGCAATATTTATAGAGTTATTATCCCAGTTCGTGCAGGAAAAGGTGTTTTCGTCTAGGCCAGACCCTACTTAGTATAAATGCATGTAAAAACATTTTTTAGGAACTTTTTGACACATCTAAGACCTAAGGAGGCTAGAAAGAAGGTGGAGAAGCAAAAGCACAAGGGATTCATCATTCAATATTCAATCAAGACAAGACTTTGGATCGTTTTATATTTTTCTTTATATTTGTGACGAATTACTCCATATCTGTGGAGTAGTTCTCTTTAGGGATTGATGGATTTGGTTTATTGATATTTGTTTATGGATATTAACTCTAGTTTTTATGCATTGAATCGTTTTGGGTGTTTTAATTGTTGCATCTATATTCATATGTCCATGTAATCGAAAGAGGCATAACTTGTGATATCTTTGCATTATCTTGTTGGTTGAATTCATTAATTCTTCTTAGTAATCGAAAGAGGCAAGTTGAGTTATTGTTTAGACCTAGTTAGGAGGATAATCGGAAGAGGTTCTCCTAAAGACCAATCCACTATGAATTCTTGCATATCTTCACCGAGCGTAAATTTGTTCATATTATGAGGTTGAAACTTAATCGAAAGAGGAGTTTCTACTAAACGTTGAACTAATAATTGAGTGAATTCGAGAGACTCACTTGAACATTAGAAGTGAATGAACTAGAGTTAAATCCCAGACATTTATCTTGCACTTACCCAATCAACCCCTATTTTCTCCCATTGATATCTTTCTTGCTTACTTTTGTTGCGATTGTCATAGTCAATTAGCTCTAGATTCTTAGATAATTTTAGTTTGAATCACATAATTCTCAATTGTTAATCATTTTGGATAGAAACCAAGCTATAAATTACAAAATATTATTTAACTTCAATCCCTGTGGATACGATATTATATTATACTATATTCGACTAGCGAGCATATTTAAGTGTATGTTTTGCACTCGTCATCCGCCTACTTCTCCTGGGTGTAGATGTTTCTCTTCCCCCAGATTTTAGGGATGCAGTAGCTTAGCTTTTTGCTTTCTTTCCACTTTGCTTTTGCTTTCCATATTTTTGTACTTATGCTGCTTGACACGTTTTTTGTATATAGAAGTGCTTATTCGTTTAAGTATTGCACAAGATTTTCTTTTTGCGTCGAATTATGCAAGGCTCCGGGTGCATTTTTCCCCAATAGCTTTTGGATTCCGTACATAAGTTCTTCCAGAATCAACCCTTTACTGTGAGGATTTCATAAGAGAGGGCCCTCTTATTTTTATGGTGCTCTTGAAGAGGACGTCTCATATTCACTCTGGCACTAGCATTTGAAGTACTTGTTTATCTTTCAAATGATAAATTAATTCATCGTTCGGAAAAGAAACAAGATAAAAATAAAAGGACTTTAATTTATTCCTTCCATTTTCAAAAGTACATAAGCATTCGTTGTGCTAAAAAGAAATTACCATTACTTATAGCTAACTTGTAAAACTTGTTTATACAGGGCTGGCCGTGCAGTTCCCTGTCCCGATAATAAAACTTTGTTCCCGGATTTGGTAGTCCCGGTCGATGTGGCAGTCATGTTGTCATATTCTCGTATCATCCCCCAGTGTTCGAATGCGAATTTAAACACTGGAAGTCTTGCTCCTTTGAAGATTCCACTAGTGAATGGTTGGATAATCTTTGGCTCGATAGCAAGCTTCACTTACCGTTAGGAACTTTGCTATAGAGACAAATACTATATAACCGCCCTCTAGTGGATTGCACTCGTGAATGGTCGGGTAACCTTTGGCCCGATAGCAAACATTACTTTCCAGTGGGAACTTTTCTATTGAGCAATAGACTATCTAGTTGTCCGGAAGTGGCTCATTGATTGCATGCCTTGTCATTTAAAGGTCTTATTTCTGCGGACAAAGTTACCTTCGTAGTATGCTTTCCGTTGCTGCCTTGTTAAAAACCTTGCAAAAACAAAACCCGATTGGGATAAAAACTAGACGAATGGAAAAAGAGTGAAACACATACTTTCAGTATAGGCAGTGCTCATCAGCAATAGTATCTTTTGAGGTGTGCCACATTCCAGTTGCTCGGCCACATTACTCTGTCTTGTTTTTCCAATTCATATGACCCTTTTCCGGTGACAGCTGAAACCCGGTAGGGGCCTTCCCACGTCGGACCTATCTTTCCTGCATTGAGCTCTCGAGTGTTTTGCGTTACTTTCCTTAAAACCAAGTCTCCTACTTTGAAATAATGGAGGTTGGCTCTTCGATTGTAATATCTTTCCATTCTCTATTTTTGGGCTTCCATCGTTATACGCGCCAAGTCCTTGTGTTTGTCGAGCATCTCCAACCTGACCAATAATGCTTCGTCATTTGTTTCTTCATCCGCCCGAAAATATCTCAGGGTAGGTTCTCCCACTTCCACCAGGATCAAGGCTTCTGCTCCATATACGAGAGAAAAATGAGTCTTTCCCGTGCTTGATTTGGTCGTTATTTGATACGCCCATAGTACTACTGGCAGCTCTTTGGGCCATTTGCCTTTGGCTTCTTCCAATCTCTTTCTGATATTTTGGATAATCACCGTGTTTGTTGATTCTGCTTGACCGTTTTCGCTCGGGTGGTACGGTGATGATGTGATTCTTTTGATTTTCTGGTCTTCAAGGAATTTTGTGATCTTTGCGCCTATAAATTACAGATTGTTGTCGTAGGCTATCTCTTTTGGTATCATGAACCTGCAAATAACATTATCCCAAAGGAAATCTACTACTTCGCGCTCGTCGATTTTCTGGTAAGGGCCTGCTTCAACCCACTTAGAAAAGTAGTCGCCAAAATCAAAAGAAATCTTACCTTACCGGGAGCTGGCGGCAGTGGACCGACTATATACTCCCCCATTTCATGAATGGCCAAGGCAAAAACACCAAGTGCATTAGCTCTGCCGGTTGATGTACCAACGGTGCGTGGCGTTGATACTTATCGCATTTCTGAACATAAGCCTTAGCGTCTTGTTCCATTCGGAGCCAATAATATCCTGCCCTAATCAACTTTGATACCAAGGAGTCTGCACTCGAGTGGTTTCCACAGATCCCTTCGTGAACTTCTCTCATGGCGTAATTAGCTTTGGAGGCTCCCAAATATCGGGCCAACGGGCCTTGAAAAGATTTTCTATACAATTGACCTCCCTTGAAGCAGTATCGAGCTGCTTTAGTGCGCAGCGCCCGGGATGCCTTGGGATCTTCGGGTAACTTTCCGTGCTCGAGATAGTAAATGATCTCATTCCTCTAGTCCCAGACCAAATTGGCTGCGTTCACTTCATAATAACCATTTGCATCTAATATCGAATGCATAAGCTGCACGACTGTACTGGAGTCTGATCCCTTCATTTCCGTGGATGATCCCAGGTTGGCTAATGCATCTGCTTTCACGTTTTCTTCCCTCGGGATGTGGGTAATTGACCATTCCCCGAACCGTGTGAGTAGAGCCTAGACTTTCACACGTATTGTTACATGCGCTACTCCTTGTCTTCGAAGATTCCATAGACCTTATTTACTACCAGTTGGGAATCATATTTGATTTCTATGACCTCAGAGTCCAAGCCCTGGACCAACTCAAGTCCTGCAATCAAAGCCTCATACTCGGCTTCATTGTTAGTCAGAGGAACAGTTCTTATGGCCTGCCTTAGGGTTTCTCCTGAAGGTGTGATTAAAAGTATACTGAGCCCAGAACCTTTCACATTGGAAGCTCTGTCCGTGAACAAGGTCCAAACTCCCGATGTCGATTCTGATACAATCATTGCTTCTTTGGTAGCCAAAGGCGGTAGTCGTGGACTAAAATCGGCCATAAGGTCGGCCGAAACTTGTGGCGTAATCGCAATTTTGGGTTTATACTCTATGTCAAATTCACTCATTTCGACTGCCCACTTGGCCAGCCAACATGAAAGTTCAGGTTTGTGAAGGGTATTCTGTAGGAGAAAGGTTGTCACCACGGCTATCGGATGACATTGGAAATAAGGCCTAAGCTTTCGAGCAGCGACTACGAGAGCTAAGGCCAATGTTTTGAGATGTGGGTAGCGAGTTTTCACTCCCGTTAGAATTTTACTAATATAATAGATAGGAGATTGCGTACCTTCATCCTCACTGACGAACACGGCACTCACCGCTACCTCTGAGACCGCTAAGTAAATCATCAATTGTTCGCCTTCCTTCAGTTTTGATAATAATGGAGGACTCGATAAATACCTTTTCAAATCCTTCAGAGCCTGTTGGCATTCCAGAGTCTATTGGAAGGTATTTTTCTTTTTTAGAAGTGAAAATAAGTGATGACATTTTTCTGAAGACCGAAAAATGAATCTTTTTAAAGAGGCCGTCTTCCTGTCAACCTTTAAACTTCTTTCATGCTTGACAGCTGGTTAGGGATGTCCTCGATGGCTTTAATTTTATCGGGATTGACTTCGATCCCCCTTTGTGACACCAGGAACCACAAGAACTTACTGCAACTGACTCCGAATGTGCATTTTTCGGGGTTAAGTTTCATGTTGTGCTTCCTTAGGATGTCAGAGGTTTCTTGCTGGTGTTAAAGATGATCACTTGTGTTCAAAGACTTAACCAGCATATCGTCTATATAAACTTTCATCGTTTTTCCTATTTTTCTCTCAAACATTTTGTTTACAAGCCTCTTATAAGTGGCTCTGGCGTTCATAAGCCCGAAAGGCATCACATTATAGTAATATGTGCCGAAGTTTGTTATGAACGAAGTTTTTTCCTGATCCTCTGAGTTCATATTGATTTGGTTGTACCCGAAGTAAGCATCAAGGAAACTCATCAACTCGTGTCCATCCGTTGCATCAATCATTTGATCAATGTTTGGCAATGGGAACAAGTCTTTTGGGCACGCCTTATTTAGATCCTTATAGTCTATGCACATGTGAAATTTAATATTCTTCTTTGGAACTACCACTACATTAGCAAGCCAATCAAGATATTTTACCTCTCGGATTGGACCGATATCAAGCAAACGAGTTACCTCTTCTTTGGAGAATTTGTTTCTGACCTCGGCAATAGTGCATTTTTTCTGCCTCACTGGAGGGATGCTAGGATCCAGGCTTAGTTTGTGCACATCCACTTCTGACGAGATACATGCCATATCCGCACGAGACCACGCAAAGAAGTCAATGTTAAATTTAAGAAATTCAATTATCCTAACCTGAGCTCGGGGTTGAGTCTTGTCCCAATTGGAATTTCCTCTCCAAGAATTTCTTAAACATTGTGACTTGCTCGAGTTCTTCCGATATGGATTTTTTTGTGTCCGTCTCTTCTGGTACCTAAAAATATCTTGGTACCTGATAAGATTTCGACAACTCCCACCCCCATGTTGACTTTGTTTTGCTCGGGAGAAGGCGTCGGCTCCTGTAATTGTTATGCCGCATGTTTCTTCCCTTTGCTACTGGAAACGGATATTGTGTTCATCTCCCTTGCCCCCGGTTGGTCACCCATTATTTGCTTAATTCCCTATGGCGTTTGGAATTTCAGGATTTGATGGTATATTGATGGTACAACCTTCATCTCGTGCAGTCATGGTCTCCCAAGAATGATATTGTATCCCATATCGAAAAGGGTTATCTTCATTACCCCTTCGGCATTTGTGGGCAGCAGGATTTCCCCTCGGGTTGTTACACTTGCTAAATTAAACCCGACGAGGAGCTTTGTAGCTGAAATTATGCTTCTGAATAGTTTGGCTTGCTCTAGCACTCTCCATTGGATAATGTTGGCCGAACTTCTTAGGTCCACCAAAATGCGTTTAATCTTAAAATCTAAAACATTAAGAGAGATTACCATGGCATAGTTGTGTGGAAGTAGGAGTCTATTTGCATTCTCCTCCGTGAAGGTGATGTCGTCTTCAGCGACTTCCCGGAATCTCTTGCTATAGGTCACCGATACCTTCGTCTTTTTCATTGTCGAGAAAGTTATACCATTAAACTTGTTCCCCCCGAAAATCATGTTGATCGTCAGACGAGGGAGATCTTCTCCCACTTTTGAGGGTTCTGCGTTATCGCGATTGCGACCGTAGTTATTCTTGGCCTAGTCGCTTAAGAATTCTCTGAGATGGCCGTTTTTCAGCAACGCCTCCACCTTCTCGCGTTGATGCCGACAATCCTGAGTATGGTGGCCGTTGGTCCCATGGTACTCGCACCATAAATTAGGATCCCTCTTATTGGGATCAGATCTCAATGGCTTCTGGAAATGTGCTTCCTTAATGTTCCTCATAGATGACACTAATTCCACCACGCTGACGTTGAAGTTGTATTCGGATAACCTGGGGTAGGCAAAGTCTCGAGAGCCCGATACTTCTTTGTCTTGCAATGATCTGCTATTTCGGTTGTAATCAGTTCTCCTATTGGTAGTGAATCTATCTGCCAACTAGAAACATCTGCCGCGTCATTCGGCCCTTTCATAGGACAAAAATCAACCTCTAGAGGACCGTTGATCTGTGTCGAAATCATCCTTCTATTTCTCCTTATTCTTCTCCCGGTCCTGACCCTTGGTTAATGCCGAGAAACCGAGCTGGTCATCATCAATAATTATCTTTGACTCGTACCGGTTGTGAACATACGCCCATGTTGTTGCCTGAAATTTGAGCAGACTTTCTTTCCATTTTTGGGAAGCATCAGAACTTCTCGGATTCAGCCCTTTAGTAAATGCATCAGCTGCCCATTCGTCCGGTATGGCTGGTAACAACATCCTTTCTTTCTGATATCTTGTCATGAACTCCCGCAGTAATTCAGATTCTCCTTATGCAATCCAGAATATGTCGGCCTTTCGGGCTTGTACCTTTCTGGACCTGGCATGAGCCTTGATAAAAGAATTCGTAAGTATCTCGAAAGAATCATTGAATGCTCGGGTAAAAGCAAATACCATGTCAGGGCCCCTTTCGTGAGGGTCTCCCCAAATTTATTCAGTAAGACTGACTCAATCTCATGTGGATCTAAATTGTTCCCATTCATCGTCATTGTATAGGTGGTGATGTGCTCCTGAGGATCTGAAGTCCCATCATATTTCGGCACGTCTAGCATCTTGAACCCCTTCGGGATTAAATCTGGTGTCGCACTTGGTTTGAATAGAAACTGGGTGTAGTTTTTTGAATCCGGTCCTTTCAATACTGGCAGTGCACCCAGAATTTGATCTATTCGGGCCTTTATTTCCCTCATAAACCGCATGAGTTCGATTTTAAAGAGGTCATTCTCATTGTTGTTACCAGATCCACTTTCGTTCCCCCAGACACTGTCGAAGCCGACTTCGCCCCTCGGGGGATTGTTGTCGACCCTCAGAGTTGTTTGTTTTGCGGGAGTACTGGGAGGAACTGGATCTCATCCATTCACGTTGTTGGAAGCACCCGACAACACCTGCCTCAACTCTGTGATGACCCGATCATGTCGTGAGAGGTGGCCCATAATAGCCTTCTGTTGCTCCCTCGGGATTCTTACTGTTTCAGTGACGTGCTCGTCATCAGCATCATCAAGAGTTGCCTCTCGAACATATCGTGGATATTGTCCGCCATGGACCGGCGTGGCCTTATCCTCCTCGTTGCAGGTATCACTGATCGAGTGTTCGTGCTGAGGTTGATTTCCTTGGGCCTCAACGTTGTGTGCGACGTTGATATCGTTATCTGCCATTTTTATGATTTTTGCCTAAGAACAAAGAATCAAACATGTTAGTAATAGATGCAAGGATCAACTCAATTATGCAACTGTCTAGGCCCCACGGTGGGTGCCAAACTGTTTGCCCGTAAAATAGTACAGATAAATTTATACGTGATTTATGGACAAGCGAATCGATTTGATTCCAAAATGATAAATAAATCAAATAAGAATGTAAGACTTAACGTAGAAATCGAGATAAGACAGTAGAGAGTTTGGCTCCGGGAGCAGAGCTTCCGAAGGCAATACTAACAATAGTAAGAAGCAAGAAAATAAAATGTTATTGAGCTCTGAACAGTATATAACATAAGTTTGTCAGAAAATTTGTGTCCTTACAATGGTTGTTGGAATCTTATTTATAGTGACACATAGGGTACAAGGTCATAGGATTAAGCCCCTCTTAAATGATAATTATGGGGGCCATTGAAGAATGTGTAACGGCAGGCTATGAATGCCATATTCTCTTTAACGAATTATGTATTTAATACTGCAGAATATTCTTCATTGAATGCTTATCGGGTGACAGGTATTCATCTGTCTTCATGAGCAACATTCCCTCTGGGGGCTTCCCAGTGCTACTCGAGACTGCTGCCCCCGGTCTTGACTTCCACCTGTGTCGCTTTCCATCTATCTTTGATTCCACGTGTCACTCTATTATACGAGCATCTAATATGAACCGATTTTATCCTATACAATAAGCAGCATCAGATTCCTTCTGGAAAAAAATAATCTCATGGGAATACTTGCCAAATATATCGTAAATCATGTAACATTTCCATCTTTCGCTTTGCCATAAAAATGAATTTACATCTTTTATTAACTCTCTGTCCTTTAAATCTACCACCTTGTGCTAAAAAATAGTTTAAAGTGATAATCGTCATGACACAAATCTAAGTCGGAAAAAATGAACAAATAGCAACTTTCAAACCGCTAATCGATATTTAGCCATTATTTCAAAACTATTTAACATTTAGGTACATTTTAATGCAGAAATAAAATTCGGACAAAAACACTTGTATGTAAACTAGCTATAGAAAAACACCAGTTCAATGTGCTTGATTTTGAAACATTAATAAGTGAAACTCCAACATATTATATTGAAATTTGAAAATCCCCTACAAGCGATGTGCTGGAATTTTGAACTTTTAATATAAGTGAAACTTCAGCATATATGTTGGAGTTCTGCAATTTCCATTTGGATATTTTTTAAGAAGACAACATCAGGGGTTCTTAGAATTTGACCTAAAAATTAACATAGAATCATGTACTTGGCCAGTATCAATATTTAGACATCATTTCAAAATTATTTAACATATAGGCGCATTTTAATGCACAAATAAAATTTGAATAAAAATACTAGTATGTAAACTACAAAAAGTCCAGCTCAATATGCTTAAGTTCGAAATATTTACAAGTGAAACTCCAATATATTATGTTGAAATTCGAAAATCCCCTACAAATGAAATTCTAATACGATGTGCTGGAATTATGAACTTTTATAAGTGAAACCTCAACGTACATGTTGGAGTTCAGCAATTTCCATTTGGATATTTCTCTAGAAGACAACATCATGTGTTCAACGAACTTGACCTAAAATTTAACATAGAATCATGTACCTGGCCAGCATGCCATGCCTCTATTTACACCAAACCAAGATAAATCTCCACGACTTCATATTGTGCCTAAAATTAAAGAAATGGACATGATTCAGAGCAGTGTGAGATTATCCCAAACAGATTTACTCCCATTGATGAATATGAGAGCTATGAAGACGACGCTTTCTATGTTGAAATAAAGAACCGGATTTTGCTGTTAATGGCATTGAAAGGTAGGGTTGTAAGGAATACTGAGTATTAGCGAGTGGTGGTTTTTGATGTCGGATATATCGTTGGATTTTAGGGTTGAATATGGAACTTCATCATTGTAGTATATGTTGGTTTTTTAAGGTGTAAATGAGAAATAAAGGGATGTTATTCTATACGGAATAAAGAGAAAAAAAAAAGTTATGCGCTAACTTAAAGGACCGGTAAAGAGGCAAGCACTCTCGTCATCATCACTCGAATTGATTGATTGATAAATTTTTGGACAAACAAATTCTCTTTATTTTTATTTTTTTTTCTGCGGATATTTCTTTCTATTTGTGGCGTTTTTCGTAAAGTCACCGTTAATTCCCAAAAAGACACACCAAGTGAAAGGCTGCATTGTACTGCTTCACGTCTCACCCCTTCCCTGGCTATAAATATAGAGACCATGCCTCAGATTTTTCCATCGAATATTTGCACACTTCTTCGGCATAATTCTTAGAAACATAATAGAGTTTGTGTGGGGTTTGTTACTGTCTTTATGTTCGTTTGGTAGAGTTTGAAGTACCACTATTCTAACAATGTATATTTATTCTGCCTTTGGAGGAAATAAGTCTATACCTTCGAGTACTATGAGTGTATGGGGTCAAATTGGTTAGCGATAGTTGGATAAATGACGAAATGACACGTGAAACCGAATACAGATAATACGTGAGTCAGCAAATAGTTGACACCAGATATAAACATGTATTCGGTATTGTGTGAATTCCGAAGACATGGGAACCGATAACAAAAATTTGAAGGGATGACGTCGGACAACATTCAATGAATCTCTCTGTATTAATAGCCAAGCATTATGCAGCCATCAATAGTGATTTTATTCTCATTCAAGAGGAGTTTGATTTGGAGATCTTGTCTCCTTTAATTGAGCTATAAATAGGAGAATTAGTATCCATTATAGGACACGAAAAATCATCTGTACACAAAGGTTATATTCTGCTCTCAAATTATAAAATACTTGCTTTCTTTTGTTCTTAACATTGTTCATACTACTGCTTCCAAATAAGCTCATCATACTAGCAGGCTTGTATTTCTTTTATGTTCTTTTCATACTCTTGACTTATTTCTTATTTATTTCATGTTTTTGGATCAAGTTAATTCACGTGTCTGTAAACCGCATTACAAATTTAACTGTACTATTTTACGAGTAAACAATGAGGGGTTCAAATTGCTTAAGGACACACAATTAAATCTGTGGGCTCGAAATTAATTTACGTTTCTGTTTCTACCGATTACTCTGTTCATACAATTTTACAGTTCATATTTCTGATTGTTCTTGTTTTACTTTATTTTAACACAATTTATAACATAGTCTTGTTTGAATTTCAAGATATTTTAGAACTCCATCATAGTGTGCTAGATTTTACTTGTGTTCTGAACTCTATCACAATGTATTGGAGTTTCATATGTAAAAGTTTAAAATTTTATTACAACGAATTGAATTTCTTATAAAGAGAACTTTCAAACTTTATGACGTTGTGCTGGAGTTTCACGTATAAAGTTCGAAATTCTATCAAAATGTGCTAGAGATTACATAAAAGGACTTTCTGAACTCCAGTTTCATTAAAATCTTCGAACTCAAGCACAGTTGTTTTAGCTAGGGTTATTTTTGTCTAAATATTACATATTTTAAAATTTTTAATTTTCAATTACATTTCAAAAATGTGACTAAATGTTAAAGCATGGCTCAAATACTGGCCAACCTATTCTATTTTTACAGCTAAGTCTGTTCTTGGTCCAAAACTTACTTCTATTGGAAGAAAATGAAAAATAGTCACTTTAACCCCTGCTATTAGAGTTTAGCCAGTAATGAAAAAATATTAGCGTTTAGCTACTTTTTTTTACATGAAAAATATTTGAACAAAAATAATCCCAACTAGAACACGAAAAATGCCAGGAACAACTACTTAACTTTGAACATTTAGAAGTTCAAACTCCAAAAATTGGAATCGTTCTTGGAGTTTGAAATTCTCCTATTTGTGAAACCCTAGCATGATACACTCGAATTTGAATTTTTGAGAGTGAAACACCAGAACTAATTACTGGAGTTCAAATGTTAGGGTTCAAATGTTTATAAGTTCAAACCCCAATAATAATTTATGGGGTTCAAAATTTCACAATCTCAAAGCATTCCAGCACCACAATCTCATTGAGGCATTCATCAAACATGTCTTTGGCATCGCCAACTACCCTTGCAACAAGCTTTAATGGCGAATATTACACCATATTCCACTAAAGTAAACCAAATAAAGCACACCTCTAGTAGAGACAATTAAGAAAGCTATATACAGAACCCGTAATGCCGGACTTTTGGACGTCAGCAACTAAGGAATTTAGGGCCCGTTTGGCCATAAAAAAAAATTCTCTTTTCCGAAATCAGTGTTTCGCCATAAAAATTTCAAATTTTCAGAATTTTTTCGAAATTTGAAAAAGTTCAAAAAACTGATTTTTTTAAAATTTTCACTTCAAAACATTCACAAAAAATCAAAAATAGCTCCAAATTGTATTTATGTCCATACACAACTCCGAATTTGGTTTGAAGATGAAAATGTGTTTGGACATCTGTTTTAAGTGAAGTTTGATTTGGAAAAACATGAAACATGATTTATACCCACAAGTTTTAAAAACTATCACAAATATCCAGCAGTACCATTATCAATAACATTCATTATATTATCGCAAACCATAGTCCTGAACATAAATAAATTTGATACAAAGTTATCATTTTTATAATGAACTACATGATACACTATCAGGTGACCGAGAAGACGAAGTAACATTGTTACAAAATAATAAATGGTGAGCTCTTTTATAAAATACAAAAGTTTGGGACAATTTTAAAAAAATATAATAGTGATATTTTGGCCCAAAACCAGTTATTGAGCTGGTTTTGGGATTTGGAATTTTACCAAAATGTAGGTAAAATTTATGGCCAAATATGTGTTTAACAAATAAAACCCAAATTTATTTTGGCAAAATCTATAATCAAACGGGTCCTTAATACTTCTAATATGCTCCTCACATTTAATAGGGTACTGGACTTTTAAATAGTTCGGGTATAGGATACTGGACTTTTGCCTTTAGAAGTTTCAAACTCCAGTAACATATATTGAGATTTTATCTGCAGAATGTTTTTGAATTCCAAGATTAAATCATGAGGTTTTAACTGATAAATGTTTAAAATCCAGTAGTCATTTATGGAGTTCTTCTGTGTTTTAAGTGTCCAAAATTTTATTTTTCGCGTAAGAGGGACTACTTTGTCAATACAATTTAAAAGTTGACTAAACTCTAATAGCCAAACTAAAAAGTGGCCATCTCAGTTATATCCTTCTATTGCACTTCTGATTTTGTAGAATGGGCTAATTTGGCCCATCAAAACCTCTTGGGGCTAAAACCATGTCCATCTTGGGCCTGGGCCTCATTTCAGGAGATGTTACAAATTGGAAAACAGGACATATGTTTATGTATGATACAAATAATATTTTGTTAGGAATGGAGACAAAACATAAACCGAAAGAAAAGTAGCTATAAATATAAAAGATAGAAGTACAGTCAACCCTCTATATAACAACATCATCTGTTCCTATATTTTTTTACTTTAATAGTGAATGGTTATTATATATTTATAATAGCATTTGAAGTTTAAATATGGTTTTGCCGTTATAGATAAAAGTTATCCAAAATCAACTATTTTTCCTTGACCAGTGTTACATATAAAAGATTTTAAGAAAATTATTTAAATTTAAAATCTCAAAAGATATGCATATTTTACTTGTTAATTATTGAAGAAAGCTAATACATTATTAATAAATTCATAACTAAACCTATAAAGATTTAAACTTTAAGGCACACATTTTAAAGCTACTTAAGAAAATAAATTCTTTTAAGATTAATGAAAAAACTTTGTAATTGTTTCTTGTTTCGTAGATTTTATTATCTTACTAGCGATATAACGCTTGAATTGGTGAAGATTTGTGTCTGAATTTTCAACAAAATGGTATCCAATACTTTTCTCTTGAAAACAATCTAAGAGCTTAACAGTCTTCTATCTAAATATTTTTTGGCATTTGTCCAAAGAAAAAGATATCATGTGCAAATCTTGAAATCTTATGTCTTATGCAAAATAGAAATTTTGTTCAATGAAAAAGATTGTGCGCATATTTTTAGAATTATTATTAGTACCCTTAAAGATTCTATATGGCTGTAATAAAGGGGTAATTATACAAAGAGTGTTCTCCTATAAATATGGATGCTGATATTATAGGTAAAAAATTGTTATAGAGAGGCAAAATATAACTTAAAAATCGATTCAGAGGAAAACTTAACTTTTATAGTGAATGGTTGTTATATAAGAATGTTATAGAAAAGTCTGATGGTAGAACAAGAGTATAAATTAAGAAAGTTGAATTGAGGGAAGCCAACTCTCCATACAAAGAGCCCGTTTGGACATAAGAATATTTTTGCTTTTTTTTTTCAAAAAAAAATATTTTTTTTTCGAAATCAGTGTTTGGCCATAAAATTTTCATTTTTCACTTGAAGATGAATTTTGGAATTTTTCAAAAATTTGAAAAACTCCAAAAAGCTGTTTTTCAAAATTTTCACTAAGATCACTCATAAAAATTCAAAAACAACCCAAAATTATATTCATGTCCAAACACAACTCTAATTTTCAAATACTATTTTTCACTTAAAATTGTTTTGGAATTTTACAATTCTTACGTCCAAACGCCCACAGAGATTTCCTTCTTGCTAGTACAGTGCTTATAAAGGTGTATATGAGGGTGTACCCCTTTTTTTAACTGGCGCAAAAGACGCTTTCTAAATTCTAACGCAGAACAAAAGAATTACCAGCAGTGAAATTAAACATAAACCTATGCTGAGAAGTGAACTTAAAACAACACCTACTTGCTACGGCAAGATCCTCTTCCTGGTTGTCATGATATTTACTTCCTTTCTCCCATTTTATATCGCCTCGTCTGGTTGAGCACGAAATTTAACAAAGAAAAAAATATTTTCGAAATTTGTACTTTAAAATAGATTATAAAATTACAAGTTAAATGAAAAATTTTAAATTAAATAATTGGTAAATATGAAAAAATAATTATTCTTTTTAAGACAGACTAAAACAAATATAAAAGTCGAAAAGTAACTATTAACGAGTCGCTCACGCTTGAGATGAGAGAAAATTCACTTCAAAGGTAGCCTTAGCAGCAAAAATCATATTTAAAAGAGATTTTTACTTAGCTATACTAGTTTTGAAACTTATTTACCATTACTATTGAAGGTTTTAACTTAATTACAAGTAGATATAAAATTTATTAATTCTATACAAATTATTATTAATCGAGTGTCTCTTGATAGTAGCCATATAAAATGGTAACCGAATCCTACAGTAATCTCCCTCTCCTATTTGTCTCTCTCTCTCTCCCTCACTCCCTCCCCCCCTCTCTCTCCATGTGCCATATTTTTCTTCTTTAGATCTTCTATGCTTCTCTTCTCTTTTCTCATCTCTTTTTTCTTTTCTTCTTCGGAGAATTCAATAATGGATTTGACGTCGTCGCTTGTACCATCAGACCTGTTCTTGTCTGCTACCTCCTCAGTGGATAGCCATAAAAAAGTTTTGAAACTTTGATTATGAATTCGAATTTTTAAAAATTATTATTTATTTGGATTGAGTGTTGTTACAAATGATCGGGAGAATCCTTTAGAGTTTATATCTCAATTTTAAGGGTGTTCGGTGAAGATTAAAGTTGATTTTGGATGAATTTTTAGACTAAAATTCGAAGTGGAAGAAGATGTATTAAAGTTGTATTATAATTATATAAAATTTGTACGAAAAATGTATTAAGTTGTATTCTGTTGTAGTTTTATTTTTTTGTATGAATGCCGAATGAAAATTATAAATAAGTTGTATTGCATAAAATGTATTTATACATCAAAATTGTATTAAAGATGTACTATAGTTGTATGAAATTTGCATGACAGTTATATTCTATTGTAGTTGTATTATTTTTTGTATGAGTATTGTATGAAAGTTGTATACATGTATCAAAATTGTACTTAAGTTATATTATAGTTTACAGTTATTTTTAAGTTGTATGATATTTAGTTGTATTGGTTTTGTATCAATAACATGAAAGTTATAAATAAGTTTCGTTACCCAATTTCATTACGTGAATAAATTTCATGTTCCTGGGAAAATGACCCAAAAATAGAGAATATGTTTTTCAGCAATTGAAATATGTAGCATTTTATAAAAATTGATGGCAGCAATATGTGACATAAATTGGAAGCAAATTAAAAGAAGAGGAAAGCGGTAGAAGAAGAGGTAGAGGGGAGAGGGAAAAAACAGAAAAATAGTGTAATTGAATTTCTTAATTGAATGCACTAATCATTGTTTAGAAGTCTTTTAAGGGGAAATGTATATAGTTATAAATAATATACAATTATAACGAGTAAATAGCAAACTTCGGAGAACTTTAGTATATAGATATGAATTATGGTATAAGAACGAAAAAATCTCTATTCAAAAGGGGCAAAACCCTACACAGCTAAAACAATGGCCAAAGCCATCTCGCCGTATAAGCCTTTTACACCGATTTTTTCCAGAAAGTTGTAGCTTGGGAAAAAGGAAATAGAGATGTCATAAAGGTTTTGATTGCTTCATGGTATAAGAGTTTGTTCGATCTTAATTCGACGTTTACCACTACTCGTAATTACAATATTTCATAGCTTTACACTTACAAAATAAATGAACCCCACAGGTAAAAGGGCATTTTAATGATCTAAATAAATAAAATTTGTATTACTTCGATTCAACACAAATAAAAATCAAAAACATATTTCATGTCATCCTATTATTTTTATTAAAAACTTTGTTACTTATTCACTGTTGCTCCCAAACACACATCCAAGTATATGTGTCGTACAAGTAATATAATGATAAGTCGAGTGTCGAACTCCAAAGATTTGTGTTAACTATCCACTAATTTCACCACGATTGTTACTCAGTCGAGTCAATCTGAGTTTAAAAGTATGATTATACTAAGCAACAAATGTACCAAGTAACTAATTAATCAAGCAAAAAATAGTTATTGTGTATTCAGTAGAGATTAATATTCCAGCATTGTGATTGATTGCCCAATCCTAATGCGTTCTAATTAACTCTTCCTTTCATACAATTCACTCATGGTTGCTAATTAATCGAATAATTGATTTCGTAGTATTCTCCCGAATTACTACTCGCCTATTCAAAATAGATTAATGCCTATATTCCTATGGAATCAATCTATTAAGAACGCATTAAGATTACGATATTCAATTGAGCATGGTGACTAGGTATATCCTATCCTAACCACAAATCCGCCCCCCACTCAGAGTTAAGATCATGCCCTATTCAATTTTTCTCTAATCTAGACGTAGCTTTCCTAAGCGTAGTGTAAATAGTAAATAGAACCTAACTATTGGCCAGACAATTAAGCAATTAATCATAGAATTGAAGAAACAACCATATATTAGCAAATTATAATCAAGGTTAAGTCAACTTCAAACAACAATATTCATGGCAAAATCACAACCCCAGAACTTATGGGTTTTAGCCGCTCACGATAAAATCAAAATAATTTTATAAGTGTTGAATAGTTGAAAATACTAAGAAAGATGAAGAAAAACTGAGAATCCTTGATCCCGAGTGTTCCGTGTGTGTATTTTCCTCTTAAAGTGGCATATCTCCCTCCAAAATAGGTTTAGACTTGCTTTTATACGAGTTGGGGCGTCTTAGATCGAAATAACCTTGTCTCGATCGAGGTAGGACACTTTTCCGTCACCCAGCGTCCAGGGTAGCGTAGGGCGCTGGTGCTGGGAATTTTGTGCTTCTGGATATTGGGCCATAGGTAGCACCCCACGCAACGCCCCACGCTAGTCTAGGCGCTACACTGTGGCAATTTTCTTTTCATTCCCTTTTTGCTTCAAATCGTACGCCTTCATCCCACATTGCCTCCGGATGATTCCTACACATAAAGATACCACGAATTAGCATAAATTATTACATTACACATCCGAAATCTACGAAACATGATTAAAATGCGAGGCAATATGCTTATAAATATACATACTTTAAGAGGAATATCAACACCCCACACTTAGACTCTTGCTCGCCCTCGAGCAATAGAACTATGAACTACACCCCAACAACGTACATCTCAACTAGGGAGAAGCAATTCAATTTTCCAATAATATACTGTACCTTTGACTATGGTCGATACCGGCAATCAAGAATGAACGTACGAAATTCACAGTCTTTGCGTTTTAACCGTGCCCACGTATAAACATTTAATTCAACCACGTCAAACAATCTATCCATACCACCCTACCTCAAAAGCCGGCTAGTTACCGCTAAGCACCCTCAACTCGCGCACTCACCCAACAAGAGAAATGCACAACATCACCAATCTGTCATGAGATCATATGCCCTCACCAACAAACAAGAGAGTGAATATATAAATAGTCCACACATTCAAATATGACTTTGAACATAAATTAAGGACATCACATAGTTGAACGAAAGTCGCTCACGCTCACAAAGAAATTTGTGTGCATCCTGTAGTCGTACCATAAGCTTGTTCGTAGTGTACATCTCTACTAATCTAAGCTAGCCAAGTCTATGATCAATTAAGACTTTATGGATTGTAATGTAAGCTAAGGGACGGGTATGATAGATTTAGGAATAATGACTAACCCTCCTAAGCACTTTAATACACTACACTCTAAAATCGAGCATGTATTGTTTTCAATCAATTCACTCACCATAAACCATGCACAACATAGCCATTTCTTCAATTAAGGATTTCTACATCCCCAATAGCACGAATTAGTAAGATTAGGAGGTGTTTTTATGTTTTCTACATTATTTGTAATTTTTTTTTTATAATTTTCTTTTCTCTTATTTTTTCTACACACCCTCCATACATTAAGGTTCATCGGCTAGTGGTATTTTCAACTTTAGTGCACCTTATGGGCCCTTCCATGGTTCCACTCGAAAACTACTTTTCAATCTCTTACCTTACTTCTTTTAGCGACTAAGTGCCTTTGGAGGTAAAGGTTCCACATGCTCAAGTTAAGAACAAAATAGGGAAACGGCTTGTAATGTGGGTGCCAAGGAAAAGGTATATAGGCTCAAAGGGGCTAGCAATGAAAAATTTTTATTTGTAAGTGACAAGCACATCTATGATCAAGCAAAGAACTACCTACGTCATCTCCTGGACTATCACAACTTAATGATTTCGATTCGATTAACACATAGGACAAGTTCTAGACTACACAAGATACCGCAAAATATAAAAAATCCTCTCACACACATTGCACATAACTTAATCAAGACGGTCATGTTCAACTCTCAAGTCAAACAAGCACATATAGTTGAGAAGCTTAAGAAATAATACACTAAGTGACATACAAGTCAAACAACTGAGAAAAAATATCACAGAGTAGGCTATTTATTTCACTTAGGCATCAAATTTCAAATCAAATATAACAGGAAGACAGAGCTCATGTTGTAGCCTAATGTGCCAGCACCAAACATGTCAACAGATATCTTAGAGTACCTCAGCTTTTCTTCCTATCCTACTCCTAAAAAGATAAAAATAAAATACCCGGTTCAAGCTACACCCTTGGAAAAGAATCGGCGCCTAAAGAGAAACCAAGAGATACTACCTATTTATTCTAGCAAATAAAAGAAAATCTTTTTGGTATTTTTAATCAGGCCTTAATCCCTCAAGAAAGCCGTCCAAGAAATCTATCGTCAGAAAAAGTCCGAGCTTCTTCTGATTTTCTCTATTTTCGTTTTTTAAGGAACTAGACTATATCTACTACGAGTTCAAAAAGAAAAACTAATAACAAAAAATATTTTATATAATTACACTTCAAAAAGTAGTTCCTCTATCCCACACTTAAGTTATGCATAGTCCCCGATGCATGTACGAATTCAAAATAAAATAAGGTGGAAAGAAGAACTCCCTGCTATTTGGACCCATGGGGGTCATACTCGAAGCCTTCATCCTCAGAACGCCCACTAACTGAAGCTCCGGGCTCATCATCATCTTCTTCCAGGGGCACCAAAGCCATTGGCCCCGTGACATCAACACAAATATCATCCTCATCATCTGAACCCTTGTTAGTGTTTTCATCCTCCGATGGATGAATGGGACTGCCATGCACAATCCCCAATATTTTTTTTGAGAAATTAGACAGATCATTGCGTAGATGCATACGCTCCAATCCGTCATGCCCAACTTTGTCATTATAAAATTCAGGGAGCCATATAAATATCTGTTGAAATTTTCATCCCGTTCATTTCGCACAGCCTGGCGCAGCTTAGACGTAGACTCCAACAAAGAAGTAATGTCCATTAGTACCTTCGGAGCCTCCACCACCTCATCATAACGGGGGTACTCAGGCATCTCACGAGAGAGCATGTACTACGTCAATAGGTTATTAACGAAGAACCTTTTTATTTTCCACCCAAACCGTGTGCGCGCTATCTCCCCTAACTTAATCTCACCCATATTGATGGGTCTCCCAGTCATCATAAAAATGATCAAATACACCCTGGCTCGAGTGCACTCACTGTTGTGCTCCACCGGCATTAGTCTGGCTATACAATGTTCTGCCACACCTTGGCAGTTTTGTTGAAATCTAATTGGATCATCTCATTATATGTATCACCTTTTTGTCCTCGTCAACACTACTAAAAAATGGTTCTATTGGAGTGGTTATTTTGCAACGGTTAGAGAACTGTTACAATAGATTATGTATTGGAATGATTTTAAGCGTTCCAATAGAGTCAAAAGGCTTTTGGGACATTTCTGAAGCAAAACCGTTCCAATAGGACAGTAAACCGTCACCATAAATAAATCTATGAAGACGGTTTATAAAGACTATACAATAGGGTTATTTATGGAATCAGTTTGGTAAAATAAAATATATATTGGGATGGTTTATTTTTTCCTCCCTACTTTTCCTCCTACATATTTATTAAAAAAAAAAAAAATAATAGATGACCCCCCTAAATTTTAATACTAGGTCTTTAGTTTATTTTGTAAAGTTAGAAAACACATTTTATCTCGCTCTTGTCTCATCATCAGAAGCCCTTTCGTCTCTCTCTCTCCCGTCTCATCAGTCTTAAACTTAGAAAAAATTGCCATCGACGAACTATGCGGCCTGCTTCGACGAAGGAAGATCCATCTCGACGAAAGACAATCATTTCGGCTAATATAAGGGGATCTCAGATGTAGGTTGTCGGTATTTTTCCCATGTTCGATATTTTCTGTGGTTGTTCGATGTTTGCTATCGTTTCGCCGGAAATTCTTTTCACTGCTTCTTCTTTTTTCTTTGTCTGGTAAGATTTCTGATAAACCCGTTAATTTACTATGTCCTTTGTTTGTAGTATATGATAAATTTTGTGGTTTCTAGTTTGTAAAATTGGGGGTTTAGTTGGTGGATTTCGATAGATGAAAGGGCTATTGAAAATAGATCAATTTTATTTTTAAATCTTTTTAATGATAATGATTCGAGAAATTAAACTATTGTTAAGACAATTAGATCATACAGTTAAGTTGATTCGGGTTTAGTTGGAGGTTTAGTATGGACTTTTATAAGTGGCTTTTTTTCTATCTTTCTTATTATCTGATTTTTTTTATTAAGAGTATATAAACCAATTTTATACTGGTTGTTTTGGTGTCATATAAGATAAAACTAATTTAATGGATAACAGAGATAAAAGGTTGATGGGCCTTCGATGGTCAACTGATGAGTATATATAATGAGTGAATAAATTTCTTGATAAAGCATTTGAACGAGCTTCCCAAGAAAATTTAATATTATGCCCTTGTAAAGAGTGCGCTAATTGTTTCTGGCATCATAGGAATAACAAGTTTTCTTATACTTATACCCTTCAAGCATAGAATAACAACTTCTTTTCTTTTAATATTTGCAGGGGGGAGAAGGCATTTTGTAGTGCAGAGTGTCGTCGCACACAAATATCGATCGATGAATACAAAGAGAAATGTGGTTCTGGAGCCATGAAATGGCTTAGGGACTACTTTGTCTCTCCTTGCTATGGCGCAATGCAGTTTTTCACTGGTGTGGCCGTGGCATAACAACTCAAAATTATATGGTACCTCCAACTTTACATAATAAATAAATAAAAGGGGCGATATATATAGGTTTCGAAAGGTATCCCGAATAAAAATTGGTAGCCACCGACTTAAGAAAGATGTTAGATTTTTATGTTAAGGACATTCTGAGCATGCAATCTCTGTAACTCGAAGAGTAGGAAAAACCATTATGGAAAAAACATGTAATGAAGTTTGTTAGAAACTACTTAGTGAAGAGGGTAATCTTCCAAAAGGCACATGGACGGATTCACACGGCAATTCCAAATGTTATATTTTAAATATATGGTTTATGAGATTGGAAAACTATATTGCACTTATCGGTATAAAGTTGGAATTCAAAAACATACTTTAATCTCAATTCGTCTAATTGACTTGTGTGCAACGGCGATATTCAATTTTTAATCAGATTAAAATGAGTGACTAATAGCTAGTATCTTATATGGTAACTCAAAGATCCAGTAACTAACTTGTTCTAATCAGTTGGAAAGAAGTTGTTATTCTATGCTTGAAAGGCAGAAGGAAATCAATTTTTTGTTCTTGTGTATGCTTTTGGAGTTTTTAGTTTGTTTCAGTTCCAAGCTTTTGTAATATGCTAAATACTTTAAACTATAGTCTGATACATGAAGCTATTTCAATATGTTATAGTTCAAGCTTAGTTTGTTTCATTCCAAGCTTTTATAATATCCAAGCAACTTTTGTTTTAAATTTCAGTTCTTGCGTATGACCTTTGGCGTTTGAACTCCATTTGAATCTATATCTACTGTGTAGTCTCATAAGGATGCTATCTTATTTTTCTTTGGCAGGTGAATAGGAAAGAGAAAACTCATAATAAGAGGCTTATTGTGGAGGTAATAGTCTGGTCCCGTGTTAACAATAAAATTATGTATCCATTGCCATTTTTGTTCTGGTGCTTCTTTTGTTCTTCTGGTACTTAAGCAAGCAGAATTGATCTTTGAACACACAAAACTTAAGACAAGAAATGATACTTAAGACAAGATGATAATCCTGGTGCTTCTTTTGTTCTTCTGGTGCTTAAGCAAGCAGAATTGATCTTTGAACAGACAAGACTTAAGACAAGAAATGAGACTTAAGACAAGATGATAGTCCTGGTGCTTCTTTTGTTCTTCTTTCACTTTGTTGCTGCTGCATATATTCTGCTTGCTGTTGTTGTTATTTTATCTTCTTTCACTGCTTTTTCTTTGTCGTCACTGCTACTTTTGTTTTAAATTTTCTGTTCTTGCATATGACCTTGGCAGGTGAATAGGAAAAGAGGAAACTCATAACAAGAGGCTTATTGTGGAGGTAATAGTCTGGTCCTTTGTTTTTACTTTTTCATTTGGCTTTTCCTTGTCTTGCAATCTGAAACCATTACTTAGAAACCATCATATATGCATCCTTTCCAACTTACCATGTGAGGCCATAGTTTACTCTGAAACTATTATATGCAGCGCATTGCCATAGTTTACTCTGAAACTATCATATGCATATCCTTAACTTATTATATGAAGCTGCATTTTATTTGTCATTCTACTGTTATCATTTATATAATACCTATTAAAGCTATTTTTATTTGTATTCTTCATTTATGTTGACCATTGCTGTTGTCTTTCCCTTATTTCTCTGCTTCACTGCTGTTGTTTTTTTTTCTTTTCGTTTTTTACTTTGTTGCTACTGCATATACACTCTGCTCGCTGCTGCCATATTTAAAGATTAGCCGAATGCCTTGCAATCTGAAATTTCCTAAAACTACTAAACAAAATATAATCATACTTGGACAAGGTGTACAACATCAAAAGATAATTAAGCTATAAGGATAAACGATTAATTGTAGAATGCAAAAATCGAAGATGTCTTGGCTTCATCAGAAGTGTCAAATTGTTAGTCACTGAGTACTATTGTGGAGATATTATTACAGTTGCTCCACACTCATGATTGAAGCAAGAAAACCACTAGTTTGGACCAAATGACAGAGCACATAGGGTTTAACTTTATTGTTGCTTCTAATTTATGAACTACTGATCCAGTGTAGCTATATTATCTAATTTAATAGGCTTAAGGGTGCTTTACTATTTTCCTTTTCTGATTTCTTCCTATTGTATGTGAATTTCCTACTTTTCTTAGAAGGAAAGTAGATTATCGTCTACTGTAAAGAATATCAGCTGTTTTTAACAGTAATCTTGAATACATTATGAGTTGATCCAAAGTAATTTTCCCAGGCCTTTATGCTTCTTAGGTGCTTCATGTAGCCTTGTATTTATAGAAAGTTACGACCACGTCTTCATTTTCCTTTTCGAAGTTTAGCTGAGAAAACGCGTCCAATTGTTGTTTGATGTTTCTTTCTATTGGCAGAAATTTATTACCACATCTTCTTTTTCATTTCGAAGTTTAGCTGGAAAACTCGTCCGGTTGTTGTTTGATATTTCTTTCTGTTGGGATAGTCGTATTTACGAAGAAAACTCTGCCGAAATTTTTAAAAATTTAGAGAGTTAGAAAATTTTTGAGTTATCAAATTGGTCATTCAATTACTTTGAGATTCAATTATCTTAAAATTTTCTTTGTTTAATTATTTCTGATTGAATTTCGTATGTACAACGATTGCGGATGAAAGCAGTGATGAAGACCTTACTTGAGTGTTGTTGATCGTTGTTAGACTTTCTATCATCATGTTCAAGGATTGTTGGACTCATCGATCTATTTTGACTTTTGAATTGTTGATCAAACAATGTATTCATATTTTATTTTTGTATATGAATAATGGAGTTGGTAATTTTAATCTTATTTCGTGGTTTATATAAGTTATGGTGTATAAAATTTCATTGCATAGGAAAATATTCGTCATTTTGGTTCCATAAATATTAGAAATTACAATAGTGAATTGTTGCAATAGACAATATAACTGTTCCAATAGACCTAACAAACAACAATAGCAACCTTCTAATAACCGTTGCAATATGTTGCAATAGGATACAGATAATTGTACTAATATATAACAAAACAGTTGCAATATATCATGAAAATCGTCACAATAGACTTAATAAATCGTTAGTATAATTATAACACAACGCTTTATAACCGTCCTAACAAAATAGAAAATTGTCCCCATAGATTGATCAATAGTAGCAGTTTCATAACCGTTACAGTAGCCATATACGAAGACGGTTTTGAAACCGTTACAGTTAACCGTTCTAGTTGACCTATTGTAACGCTGGATCTTGGAACACGTCCCAAACCGTCCCATTAGTCCTACATAGACAGTTACAGTATCTATAGCTACAGTTTTGAAAGGGTTGCCATAGGCTTAATTTCTTGTAGTGTCCATTTTGCATTAGAATCTATGACACATAGAGTGTGAGAAATAGCCTTGTAGCTTGGGCACTTTACAAACTTTTGCAACCTCCTCGGGTTAGGGCAACAACTCCTAAGAATTTGCGTAACTATGCCCAATCCAATGGTACTTCCTTCCCTATGACCCACGACATGAACCTATGCTCATTCTAATTCGCATATAGCTCCCTTACCATGCTCAAATTCGCATGTCCCAGGAACTCAAGGAACTTGTCCATCTTCATATCTCTCAACCAGTCTAGCACATCGGGGAAATTCTTCTCCAAAGTGGTTACATTGGTCCCCATTTAAGATACATACCGCCCATATGGATTAAAGTTATGATACCATTGGATAGCACCTCACGAACCATATCCAATTGGGGTCGCGGTCCCAATCGTTCCCTCCTTGACCCGTCAACAACCTGCTTCCATTTTGCATGCCGAGATGACCTTCACATTGCTTGCACTTTTTAGGAGGGGGAGCAGTAGTAGAGGACTTCCCCACTCCTTTTCCTTTATTAGCACCATCACAAGCTATTGCAACCTACAACACAATAAACTTGAATGTGAGAATGAAACAAGAAATGTGCCTAAGGTTACCGTGAGAGTCAAAGATGACCTGACACTTAAAATCGAAGGCTCTATGTGATATACTCACAATCGTGATTCAAAAGTGCACAAGTGTTGCACCACAAGGCGATGGGGTACTCAAGACTTCCCCATGCCACACAACAATAATCAATTACTATTCCACACAAATCAAGTAGTCGACCATGGCTAAGTGACTTAGCCTTAGTGCAAGAAAGAAGCACATGATCCCCAATCTCTACAACGAAGACTCTACACTAGCTAATTCTAATAAAGAGTTACAACATACATAATACATGATACAAGGTGTGGGTAGTGTAGTTATGGCATGGTGAACATTGAAAACAAGCTTTGGGTTATGTAAAACCACCCCCAAACATCCCACACTTAGCCCACCATCATATACAAATACACTCGGCTACTCAGACTTCATCGGTGAACAAAGTATTCATTCAACCATTTTATCGAACACGTGGTGGTCAAGTGTGTGCAACTCAATTCAACAATAGTGGAACATGGTGACCCTCCCAAATTTTAAACGAAGTAGAGAAAATTGTAGTTTTCTACTCCGTAGAACAAATTAACAACCAATTTTAACAACCAATTTATTTGCACATAAAGATCACCCACCATAGAAACATAAGTTCTCAAAGACAACTATGGGGGATTGGGGGGGTTTGGGATGGGGAGGGGGATTATAACTAACAAAATAAAAGAAAAGAGAGAAGGGGGAACATACCTGGGGGGCTGGGGATGAAAGCAAGGAGGAACAATGGAGATTTTAGAGAGAGAGATAGAGGGGAGAGGGAAAACGAGTGGGGAGAGAGAAAGAGGGAGAGATACGGGTAGAGGGGTTGATTAATGGTTAGAGTTATTTTAATTAGAGTGAGAATGGGTATGGGTAATGGGCAAGGGTTATTAGGTGAGTGTAAACGGGTATCCGGGTCGGGGCAAGGGGTAATAGGTTAATAAAAATATAAAATTAAAACAAAATTATACTTACCTGACCCCAGCACAGCGCGTCGCGCTAGGCCTGGCGCTGGGGGGATTTTTGGATCTGTTTTGTGCACCACAGGTAGTGCTGGGCGCTGATTTTATGATGCTTTTTTTGAATGAAATTCCCTCCCCCTTCCCCCCGAGCACTTAATATATCCATTATACACATCCAACACCATTTCTACCTATGATTTCAATTACTACAAAGAAAATAAGAAAAAACTCTAATCTACTCCAACTAAAAAGATAAAGACTTAACTACGAAAACAATAAACATTGGGTTGCCTCCCAACAAGTGCCTGATTTAACGTCGCGGTATGATGCATGACCTCGCTTATTTATCATCTAGTATTACTTTGGACTTCTGATGATCAATGACACCTCGCCAATAGTGCTTGACTCTTTTCCCATTCACTAAACAATTTCTTTCACCGTTTAAAGCGTGCATCTCAATTGCACTATAAGGAGTGACTCTCACCACCTCAAGTGGACCTGACTACCTCGATTTTTAACTTTTTAGGAAATAGCTTAAGCCTGGAATTGAATAGTAGTACCTTTTGGCCTGGTTCAAAGTGAGCGGCTTGATACGGTTGTCATGCCATCTTTTTATTTTCTCCTTTTAAAGCTTAGCATTTTCATAGGAATGCGACCTGAACTCATTTAACTCATTCAACTGCAAGAGCCTCTTCTCGCCCGCGGCTTCAAAGTCCATATTCAACATCTTTACCGCCCAATACGCTTTATGTTCAAGTTCAACCGGCAAGTGACATGCTTCCCATAAACAAGCTTATACGGAGACGCCCCAATTGATGTTTTGTATGCAATTCTATATGCCCACAAGGTATCATCTAGCTTTGCAGCCCAATATTTCCTGTTCATACTCACTGTCTTCTCTAGTATCTGCTTTATTTCTCTCTTGAATACTTCAGCTTGTCCACTTGTTTACGGATGATATACCATGGCAACTCTGTGGCGGACCCCATATTTGGTTAGAAGGTTATTCAACAACTAATTGCAGAAATGTTTCTTCATCACTAATTAATGCACGTGGAGTTCCAAACCTCGAGAATATATTTTTCTTCACAAAAGTGGCTACCACCTTGGCATCATTGGTTGAATGCGACTGCCTCTACCCATTTTGACAGGTAGTCCATCGCTAGCAAAATATATTTATTTCCTCTAGACAATGAGAATGGTCCCATAAAGTCTATTCCCTACACATAAAAAATCTCTACCTCCAGGATATTATTCAAAGGCAACCCATGCCTCCTCGTGATTTTTCCTGTTCTTTGACACTGGTCACACTTCTTAACAAATGTATGGGCGTCCTTGACCAATGTTGGCCAATACAACCCCGACTGCAATACCTTCGCAGTTGTCCTATCGCCTCCATGATGGACCCCATAAGGCGAGGCATAGCAGTCATAAAATACCAATTCCACTTCCTTTTCAAGAATGCACCTCCTCATCAACTGATCAACACACTGTCTATAAAAG
This sequence comes from Nicotiana otophora, assembly GCA_000715115.1. Lineage (NCBI taxonomy): Eukaryota > Viridiplantae > Streptophyta > Magnoliopsida > Solanales > Solanaceae > Nicotiana > Nicotiana otophora. The sequence goes on along the minus strand of AWOL01S0015309.1, from coordinate 56,484 downwards.
AATGGCCCATCCCAATAGTAAAATTTCACATCATGCAACAATCTCTTCCTAGCCTCAGATTGAATTTTAGGATGAAGTACCCCACTCACAATATAATTCACATAGTCCGCGTACTATGGGGTATGGTCATGGGTGATGGCAAAAAGTTGCTCATCAGAAAATGTCTCCTAAATTTGTCCACTTTCCTCCACGTGCTCATGATTTTTCAGCCTCGACAAATGGTTAGCCACTTTGTTTTCTGTGCCCTTCCGATCTCATATTTCTACGTCAAATTCTCGCAGCAACAACACCCAGCGCATCAATCTACCTTGGATTCTTTTTTCGTAAATAGATACTTGATTGCTACATGATCGATGTGGACTATAACTTTTGTTCCTGTCAAGTAAGCTCGAAATTTCTCAAAGGCCCACGCAACAAGTCCTTTTCAGTGGTGGTGTAATTCAGTTGTGCATCATCAAGAGTCTTACTCGCATAGTATATGGAGTAAAACATCTTGTCTTTCCTTTGGCCTAACACTGCCCCAATAGCATGGTCACTTGCATCGCACATAAGTTCAAATGGTAAAGACCAATCTGGTGCCACAATAATGGTTGCATCTACCAACTTCTCTTTGAGCTCCTCGAATGCCTTCATGCAGGCTTCATCAAGTTTGAAAGTCACATCCTTTTCAAGTAACCTGCACAATGGAGTAGCAATTTTAGAAAAATCTTTAATAAAGCGTCTACAGAAACCTGTGTGTCCCATAAAACTCTGGACACCCTTCACAGAGATGGGTAGAGGTAATTTTGCAACCGCCTCCACCTTCACCTTATCAACTTCAATGCCACTCTTTGATACTCTATGAACCAATACGATGCCCTCTTGCACCATAAAATGGAATTTTTTCCAATTTAGCACTAAATTTGTTTCTTCACAATGTGCCAACACCTTGCCCAAATTCTTCAAACAATCATCGTAAGAAGACCCAAAGATTGAAAAAATTATCCATAAAAACTTCTACAAATGTTTTTACCATATCAGTGAAAACGGCCATTATGCATCTCTGAAAAATGGCTGGTGCATTACAAAGACCAAATGGTATTTGCTTGAAGGTAAAAGTACCATAAGGGCATATGAAAGTTGTTTTCTCCTAATCCTCTGGGAATATGACAATGGGCGAAGTCGTGGGTCTGGGAGCGAACACATCTTCAAGGTAGTGAGGGCAAAGAAAGCTACGGGAGCGGAATGCTACGTGAGCTATGCCGAGAGGGCGTCTTAAGGCTACGGGAGCGAAAGGCTACGGGAGCCATGCCAAAGAGGGCATCTTAAGGCTACGGGAGCAAAAGGCTACGGGAGCGACGTCAAAAGAGCACATTGATGTGCTAACCTGTGAAGGAAAGCTTCAGACGGACATGAAGACCGTGAGGGTCATGGTGTGATTGACTAGTATGGATCAATCACAAAGTTAGACACCAGAGGGTGCAAGTGCGGAGGCACTTTTCAAGTGAACACCGAATGGAGGTGAAGTGCAGAGGCACGCTTGGAAGATACTTGGGGGAGAAGTGCATGGGGCACGACTCCTTTTTGAGAATGGTTATAACTGAAATAACCATCAAGAAAGCAATAATACTCATTCCCAACCACCTGTCCAATATTTGGTCAATAAATAGAAGTGGGAAGTGGTCCTTGCGGGTTGCTTTGTTGAGCCTTTTATAGTCAATGCAAACTATCCACACCGTCACAGTGCGAGTAGAAATTATCTCATTTTTTTCGTTTTCCACCATAGTCTTCCCCCCTTCTTAGGCACACATTGCACTGGACTTACCCAGTTACTGTCAAAAATAGGGAAGATGATACCTGCATTAAGCCACTTAATTACTTCCTTCTTTACGACCTCCTTCATATTAAGATTCAACTTTCTTTGTTGCTCAACTGGGGCAGTGTCCATCTTCCAGAAAATTCTTATGCATACAGAATGATGGACTGATTCACTTGATATCAACAACTGTCCAACTAATAGCTCTTTTATGCTCATGAAGCACTCTTAGCAGCTTTCTTCTTGCACGTTGGTTAAACAGGATGAAATAATCATTGGCAAAGTTTCAGAATTCCCCAAGTAGGCAAGCGCAGATGCACTGGAAGAGGCTTGATCTCTAGCTTTGGAGCTTCTTCAACAGATGGTTTAGGAGGGGTCAGAGTAACATGTCTGGTTTAGGAGGGGTCAGAGTAACATGTCTGTCCAACTCCTTAAATATCTCAAGTCCATGGACATACTTGCAAGACATGTTAAGTACTTGCTCAATTTCTTCCATCATCTCATCTTCACTCTCTTCTTCATCCTCCATCAAAACTCGTTCAAGGGGATCTGTAGGACTCATATAAGGCACCAATAAAGTCACATCACTTTCCACCGCAGAAATCATGAATAACTCTTCATAGTGGGTTAGCAATTTGAGTGCGTTATAAATATTGAATACCTCTACTCGATTACCCACTCTCATTGTCATATTGCCTTCACACACATCAATATTAGCTCGGCTTATGGATAAGAATGGATGCCCAAAATAAATGGGACTCCCTGATCAGGCTCATAGTCCAAGATAGTGAAATCAGTAGGGAATATGAAAGAACTCACTTGAACTAACACATCTTCAATCACCCCTTCTGGATGAGCAAGGAAATGATAAGACAACTGTAGAATCACCGTAGTTGGGTGCGTCTCACCTAACCCCAATTGTCTGAAAATATATAGCAACATCAAATTGATGCTCGCCCCAAGATCACACAAAGCTCGCCCAACTGCGTGCTTACCAATCGAGATTTGGAAAGTGAAGCTACCTAAATCCTTCAATTTCTAAAGTAGCTTACTTTGAATTCTTGAGCTACATTCTTAGGTGAGTGCCACAGTCTCAAACTCGGCCAACCTCATTTTATTTGCCACTATGTCTTTGATATATTTTGCATATTTGGGCACTTTCTGCAAGATGTCTACCAGCGAAATATTAATTTGCACCTGATTTAAAATATCAAGAAACTCCTTATAAGCAACATTATCCTTCACTTTCTGCAATCTTTGAGGGAACGAAGATGGTGGCCTCGCAACTACTGGTTGGGGTTATTTTGCCACCACTTCGTCAACTAGCTTCTCTGACTCCTTTGCTTTTTCTGATTCTGCTTCTATAGTGGCCTATTTTTCATTAAAGGTCACTTGCTTTCTATTTTTCGATGGGACTTCTTCTAACTATCTTCCATTCCTCAATGACACATCATTAATAGATGTCTTAGGATTAGCCTCAGTGTCGCTTGGAAGAGTTCCAACTAGCCTAGTATTTTAGGAATTTCAAGTTGCCATATTTATCGCTCCAAATTTCTCATAGCTACTGCATGGGCCTATTGGCCAGCCATCAATTTCTATAGCATCTCCTCAGTATGACTCGTCGAGTTTGTAGGTTGCTCAGCCTGTGGTAGTCTATGTTGCTGTTGAGGAGCTTGTGGACTATACTCATTCTGCGCACCTTAGTTTCCACCCCAAGAGAACTTTGGGTGGTTCCTCCAGTTAAGATTGTAAGTGTTCCCATACTGATTTGTCTGGCCCCTATTTGAATTACCCACAAAACATAGTCGCTCATGTGACCCTCTCCACATACTTCACAAAATATCTGAACCTGCTGCACTGGCTGAGCTTGTTGATTATTAATAACTAAGGCCATCTTATTGACTTGGTTGGCCAATGTGGTAACCTGCGCTGATAATGCAGAAACAACGTCTAACTCAAGGACCCCCGCAGATTTTTGAACGGTGTGTCTGCCCATCTCTCCTTGCCAATCAGGATTACTTTTGGAGAATTTGTTCAGTAATGCATATATTTCATCGAAGCTTTTCTCCAATACTTGATCTCCCGCTGCAGCGTCCACCATAATCTTTGTCTCTGGATGTATCCTTTCTATGAAGGTATGAGCTAACACTTCATTTGTCTGGTTGTGATGCGGACAATCTCTAAGCAGCCCTTTAAACCTCTCCCAAGCTGCATATAAAAAATCCCTCGATTTCTGTTCGAAGGCTACTATTTCACTTATGATCTTTGCAGTTTTGTTTGAAGGGAAGAACCGTGTCAAAACATTTCTTGCCAGATCATTCCATGATGTAATAGAATTAGTTAGTTCCGCCTTCAACCACCGCTTTGCTTCGCCCAACAGAGAAAATGGGAATAGTGTGAGCCTCACATAGTCTGGAGTGACTCCATTAGTGATATAAGTATCACTAATCTCCAAGAAGTGTAAAATATATTATTGTCACTACAAGAAAATTACGAATTACATGGGAATTTTCGTGGCGGTTATATAGAACAATTCCCAGGTAATTTAGTTTCCTGTGAATTTTCCTTCAAACAAAAATCCGATGGAAAAACCTTCATGGGTAATTATTACCTGCAGAATTTAAAATCCCCAGGTAAGTTACCTGGGAGTTTTAATCTGCATATAAATTACTTGGGGATTTTTTCGTAAGAAATTCTAAACATTCGCATGAAATTTTCAATAAAAATTCATGAAAAAGGGAACTTTTCTTGCGGATTTTCAAGGGAAATATCTGCAAGTAATTTCCCAAAAACATTCCCCAAGTAAAATATGCATGAACTTTTAGATAAAAAATTAAAATTATTGGTCAAAATTTTTATTTTCCTAATCTATATTATTATAAAAGACGAATGTTAGAATACTAAATGTTGATCGACGAAAATATACCGAAATATTGACAAGACTTTTATGCTCTTACAAAATTAAATCATTCGTTCAAAGAACTACCTTGATTTGGATAGAACTGGTAATATTGAAATTTAAAATCAACTAAACTTTTATCTCTATGGATACTTTTTCATTTTAGGATTCAAAATTTGAATAGGAGTCGGTTGTTGGTTATACATTCTCAATTTGAAGAGGAATATATTACGATATCTGCTACTACTTTTTGTGCTTTCTATTGTTAGCCTATGGTATGGCTGCGTGAGAACAAACCTTAGAATGAATATTTCTTATATTATTTGTTTTCGCTGTCTAACTTTTACATATGCTCTCTTGTAGTTAGTGTGATTAGTATTTCCCGGAAGAAATTCAAAAGCTTGACTCTTAATTAAGAAGGTAATTTTGTCTCTTTTTCTTTATTACCTTCACTTTTACGGATTTAATAATTTTATCGATAAGTACTATTTGCTGATACACGTTCATGTATTGTTGGATTTATACATGATATTTGGCGAAAGTAATTAATTTGTTTATTAGTTTGGGCACGTGTGTTGTATCACTGTGTTAGGCCTAACACAACCACCAATTTCAAATTAAACGGCCATCAATTTCTAATAATGCGAAATTCTACTTGCACTTTAATATAAATTTCAACAAAAGTGCACTATCCATTAAAGACCGCTGAAACCGAGCACACTGATTTCGTGGTAATATAGCCGAGCCCAAGATGTCACCGCATATCTCTCAGTTTTCTTATTTACTGGGAGTACTAATATTTTCCTCTTATTATTTTAAAAATATTTTTTAAGAAAGGTTGTATTAAATGAGGATTCCAAAAAGTAAATGAAAACTGTTTACAAGTAAAAGCAAGTGAACTAAATTACGATTATATTACAATTAATTAAAAATATTCTTTGTTATTTTTCCAATTTGTTTTATAAACTGTAGAATAGTGATATTAGGCCAAAAATGCATATATTTAATTATTGTTGCCTCACATTCTAGTACTTTTAATCGTCTTTAGAGTATTAATTATATTATTTTATGTTTAATATTATGTTTTAACTATGTAGGAATAAAGCGGTATGAAGATGAAGAGATTTGGAGCAAAATTGAATAAAATGCGAAAGAAAAAGAAAGAAAATTAATTCAATAAAAAAAGGGATACCCTTTGGGTTTTGTCCCCCAAAGTGCAAGACAAAGAAATGCAATTCAAAGCAAACAACCAAAGAAGGCAAAAGAAAAACGTGCCTGGCAGCGCAAGAATTGAAAGACGGAACGTGAAATTGCTCACCGCTTTCAGTGCCACGGCCAGCGCCTGCCTGGACGCTGGGTGACGTGATTTTTTTAATTTTATTCGGGACACAGTTATTTTGGTCCTACACGGTCTCAACTCGTATAAAAGGAGTTCTAAACCTAATTTGGAGGGGATCTAACATACTTTGAAGGAGAATTCACGTGGAGGAACACACACCAGACTTGGAGGAGGCTTCTAAATAGTTTATCTTCGCTTCTCTTCTTTTAATCTCATAGTTTATTAGTTTTAGAGTTTTGGGTGCTGCATGAACGTTGTAGTTTGAAGCTTGAATTGTTCTTATTATTTTATTATATTGGTTTATTTATTCAATCTTGCGCTTAATTATTTGATTATTTGATCACCAATTGAATACTATCTACGAATCTAGGATTGAACTCGGGAGAGGAAATTCTAGATTACATATAAGATCGAGTAGAGCGAGATCTTGAACTCGAGCATCGTGAAAGGATTTACGGTTAGGATAAGGATATATCTAATTGCCTTGCTTGGTTACTATACAGGAATTATAAATGCATTTTTGTTAATCCTAATTGCAAAAGAATATAGGCGTTATGTTAGCTTGAATAGGCGAGTAGTACTTCTGGAGAAAGCTACGAGCAATATTAACCCCGTCAACCAATAAACCAGATAAATTAATTAGATAATTTAAGTGAGACTCAACGGGATTGTTAGCTAACCCATAGCTCTAGAATATCGACTCCCATTGAATTCGTGTCTAATTTCAACAACTTATTCCTTTAATCTCTTAGTTTGTTACTCTAACTTAGCTTTAGTTAAATATTCATACTTTAGGATTGGCTTGAATAGATTAATTATTTGGGTTTAATTTAGTTAATAGTTAATCACAAGTCCCTGTGGGTACGATATCTGAACTTATAGTCATATATTACTTGTCGACCACATATACTTGCGTGTGCGTTTGGGAGCAACAAATTTTTTGGCGCCGTTGCTGGGGACTTAGAAATTAACTATTTTAGTAGATTAGATTTTTAATTTTTGACTATTCAAATTTTATTTATTTATTTTATCTTAGTTTAATATTTTATTATCTTTGTTGACATGGCATATTGGAATGAGAATTGGTCGAATATTGGTTATTCTTATTATGGTGATCCTTGTCCATATTGTGGAAGACCACACTTGTGAAAAATTTGTGAATCTCAATCTTACGAGTAGAATTTTTGTAATGTGTGTGGTTGTCAAGGTGGCTATTGGGATGGTTATCCTAATTCTGTTTACCCTTCTCTGAGCCCTTATTATGATATTTCTAATAATATTTATGAGTTTGATAGGAGCAATGAAGTGGAGGATGAGGAACGTGTTGCCCGTATTATGGAGATGATGAGGTAAGTAGCCGAGCAACAAGATGAAAATCAAAAGGCTATACAAAGAATTAGTGCAACAATCATGATAATGAAGGTGGAGACGGAAAAATTGGCTAAAGAGAGCGAGTTCCCGCCAGAAAATAATTTTGAAGAAGCAGATATAGTGAGACCATCTTGGCTAGAAGAACAAGATCAACTGATAAAATCTCATGAGTTTCTTCGTGATGGTCTTTCAAATATAACAGAACAACTGATAGAAGGAAAAACTGGACTCAGGCAAGAGATAGACCAATTTAGCTCAGATATCCATAACTTGCAGGCTCAATTGAATAAAAAGGTTGAGGCGTCTGATGCCCTAAAATCAATTGTTGTAGATAATGGCCAACTTATGGAGCAAAAAGAGGAATCCCAACTATTCAACCAAAATTTTGTTGATGATGCCAAGGTTAACGAAGTGTGCAAAAGTAAGGATGTTAAAAGTGAAGCGATCCTAGAGTTGGAGCGTATTGGACCTCATTCTAAACACTTTTCAATATTGTGTTTGGTTGGTGACATGAGAATCGATCCATTCGAACATATAGAGGAGTCAATAGATGAGGAACAAGGTGCATATATTCTGAAATTTACAACACCAAGAAGACAAAACGACATCCCTCACTTAAAGGCCAAGAAGTGCAAGATGCGACATTGTTTTCTTGATTCTTTTGTATTCGTACCACCACCCCAGAATCATAACCGCAAACTTGAATCAAAATTAGGGGCGCAGTTTATATCCTCAAAGTGGAAGAAAAAGTGGTGAAAGTGATGGCGTCGTGCCACGACGTTAAATCAAGCGCTTGTTGGGAGGCAACCCAATTATATATTTTTATTTTTTTTATTTTTTTAATTGTGTTATTTTTGTAGTGTTGTTTTTATATTTTGTAGGAGTCGGAGCATGGATTCAAAGCCAATAGGCATGGGCAAAATCGAGCAGATGGTTGGAACTAAGTGTGAGGTACCCGTACAAAGGATCATATACCTGGGAGAAGTCTGAATATCCTGTGAGCTGATAATGCTTCGGCCTTTGGCCTACCAGGGAGTCTCTTTTACCTTCTTGTTATTTACAGTGTGTATTGAGAACATTGCACAATTTTAAGTGTGGGGTGAAGAGATTGTTTGGATGATTTTCTGTGCTATCCTAGCTTAGTAGCTTAATTGTAGTATTCTTTCTTAGTGTTATTATTTTTGTGTAAAAATAAAAATAATAGAAAATTTAGATTTTTTCCGACGATGGATCTTGTGGACAACTTCTTGAGGGATTATAGTCCAACGAAAAAAAATCCAAAAGAATTTTCTTTTTGTTCTAGTTAGTTGTAGTTAGGTAATAATTTTCCTTGGTTTTTCTTTGTGCATTGGTTATTTTTCAGGGGATGTAAATTAAACCGGGTAAATTTTTTTTATTTTTAGGATTAAGTTTTTTCTTAAAAGTAGTAAAAGAGAGAGAAGAAAAACCTTTATGACTTGTTTGATACTAGCACATTTAGGCTTGAGCTTGAGTAATACTTTCCTCTGAGTGCTTGAGTAATGAATAAAATAGTAGACTTTCTGACCCCTAGGCTCAGGGTTGTGACTCTGTATATACCTTATTCTTATTTTATCGTTCACTATGATCCTGTCTGTCTTAGAGTAGAATTGATCCATTTTGATTGATACTTGTGCCATGTGAGGTGAGGATTTCTTACATATATTCTATGTTTTGCATCTTAGTCTAGAACTTACCATGCATGTTATTGAAATGAAATAAAAGTATTGCTCTGTTTAGAAGATGATGATAAGCTTTCTTTGATATGTCTTGTGAATTTTAGCTATTCAGATATTATACAATTAGTTAGTCCTTTGAACCTATAACCTTTTGTTTGGAAGCTGTATTTTTGCCTTGATCCTTTTGTTGAATCCCTAATTTTTGCACCCTGCTTCGATCATTGTTGCTTAGACTGTGATATTAATTGATAAATTTGAAGAAAATGATGATTAAGTGAAAAAAGGTGACCAACGATAGCTGAAAAGTGATGAAAAGACCCTCTTGAAAAGAATGTGAAAAAAAAGAGAATGAAAAATTGATGTGAAAAAAATGAAACGTTCTTGATATGAGGGAAATACATGTGAAACAATTGATGAAGAGAGGGATGAAAAATAAAGAGAAGAGTCTATTTGATTCTATTTGAAAATAATGGGTGATGATATCTAAAAGTGCAAAATGCTTAGGGAAGTGTAAGTCACTATTATATAGTTCCCCTACCCGTCCCTTAGCCAATATTAAAACTCGTTAAAGTCCTATTTGATTCTATTCGAGTACACTTAATTAGTAGAGATGTACATAATGGGCAAGCCTATGGTTCTTTGTGCATACATGTGAATTCGTTTATGAGTGCGAGAGTTGTTCTTTGATGCTAAGTCCTTAAATTATATTCATTCTTTAATTTGAGTGTATGAACTATTTTTTATTGTGAGGGAACTTGTTTCATGATAGATAGGTGATATTATTAGCTTTATTTGACAGAGTAGGTGAGCAAGCTTAAATTTGGTGAGTTAGAGTCCCTCTATGAGGTTAGGAGGTTAGAAGTTTGTTGTTTGTTAGTGACTTGTATATCTTGCACGATGATCATGAAGTGTATATCTAATGGGTTGAGTTGCTATAGGGCCTAATTATTAGTATCAACTGAAGTGATGGTATTTGTACGCTTGATTTATTGAGAATGGTTTTAATGCTTACTCGAGGACGAGCAAGAGTTTAAGTGTGGGGTTGTGATATTAGGCCAAATATACATATATTTAATTATTGTTGCCTCACATTCTAGTACTTTTAATCGTCTTTTGAGTATTAATTATATTACTTTATGCTTAATATTATATTTTAATTATGTTGGAATAAAGCGATATGAAGATAAAGAGATTTGGAGCAAAATTGAATAAAATAAGGAAGAAAAAGAAAGAAAATTAATACAATAAAAAAAGGGAGACAACCCTTTGGGTTTTGTCCACCCAAGTGCAAGACAAAGAAATGCAATTCAAAGCAAATAAATAAAGAAGGCAAAAGAAAAACGTATCTGGAAGCGCAAGAATTGAAAGACGGAACGTGAAATCTCTCACTGTTTTCAGCGCCACGGCCAGCGTGAGGCGCTGGCCTGGACACTGGATGACGTGATTTTTTGAACTTCATCCGGGACAAGGTTATTTCGGTCCTAAATGGTCTCAACTCGTATAAAAGGAGTTCTAAACCTAATTTGGAGGGGATCTATCATACTTTGAAGGAGAATTCACGTGGAGGAACACACACCACGCTTGGAGGAGGCTTCTAACTAGTTTATTTTCTCTTATCTTCTTTTAATCTCATAGTTTATTATTTTTAGACTTTTGGGTGCTGCATGAACGTTGTAGTTTGAAGCTTGAATTATTCTTATTATTTTATTATATTGATTTATTTATTCAATCTTGCGCTAATTATTTGATTGCTTGATTACCAATTGAATACTATCTACGAATCTAGGATTGAACTCGGGAGAGGGAATTCTAGATTGCATATAAGATCGAGTAGAGAAAAATCTTAAACTCGGGCATCGTGAACGGATTTGCGGTTAGGATAGGGATATACCTAATCGCCTTTCTTAGTTACTGATAAGTAGGGATTTTAACCTATTATTTGCTCTCTTTTACTTGTGTTTTAGGCAAAACATGCTTGGCGGTATTCTCGGAAGCTAATAAAATATGCTTGCTTGCAGGAATTGTTTAAAATGAGCCAAAGGAATCAAAATCAACTCACAAAGGAGTCAAAAGTTGAACAAAAACCAAGGCTGAGAAAAGAGGTCTGAAGCACGGACCGCACAAATATTGTGCGGCCGCGATCAAAATTACGCGGTCCGCGAGAAGGAGATCCAAAGAGTGATTTTTGGGCTAAATTATGAGCGCGGACCGCACTAGAAATGTGCGGCCGTGAAAGTCCCGGTGCGGCCGCGATTGAAATTACGCGGACATCGATGACTGAGATTCAGAGAGCTGACAACTTGAGCAAAAGAGAGAAGTGCGAATCACACCAGAATTGTGCAGCCACGGAATCCCATGTGCGGTCGCGATTGAAATTATGCGGGCTGCAAAATAATGAATCAGAGAGTTAATTTCAAGCGAAACTCAAGCAAGTGTGGATCGAGCCACTTTTATGCGGCCGCATAATCTAGAACGCGACCGCACTTAGATTTATGCGGTCCGCGAAAGTTCAACTCAACCCATATCCAAAACAAAAGAACGCGGACCGCATCAGAATTATGCGGCCGCGAAAGCAAGATTGCGGCCGCACTCAGAATTACGCGGCCGCACAAACTCCGCAAGGGCATTTTTGTTTGATATTTTCAGCTTAGTATAAATAAAACTTTTTATCATTTTTTAGGGTATGTTATGTTTTGTATACGGCTGAATTTTCTGTTTTTAGAGTTTTTGTACTAGATTCACTTTTTAACATTAGATTTGCATTCCACAAATTAATATTGTGGATTTTATCTTCATTTCATCTTTAATTTCTGTTATTTCCATGAGTAACTAAATCCATAGCTAGGGTTGTGACCCAACACTAGTGTGGGCATTTAATGGGTATTTGATTTTAGGGTTTGAATGTGAATGGGTTAGTGATATTTAACCTAGTTCTTGCTAGAACTCAAGAATTAATGGTTGCAAACATTGATTCATGCCTTTATGGCTTAGTCTCTACTTGAGAAAGAGGGACTAAGTCTAGGAAAACTAGGCTAACAAGGAATTGGAGTGAACTCAAGAAATTGATAGCCCCAATTAAAGGGTTAAACCTAGCGATAGTAATACCCAACTTGAGCCAATATCACTTGGTTTGCATGAATACTGATTTAGACTTGAGAAAGCCAAATTGGGTAAAATCACTCAAACTACCGAGAAGTATAGAGTGAGTATCTGGGTGTGATAGCTATATTACAATCCCAACTAAATCAGTCTTGCCCTAGATTTTTCTACCCGTTAGATATCCACCTAGGTAGAAGTCACTACCCTAGTCTCTTTAAACATTTGAAAAAAAACAACAAAAATATTGTCGTTAGTTTCAATTATTGCAATCTTTAGAGTAAAGTTAGAAATAGAAGAACCAATCAAGTTTGTGTAAGTGCAATTAAAGCCAAAACTTGCAATTAACTTAGATATATACCTAATCCCACATTCTAACTCCCTTTGGATTCGATCCCGATCTTTGTTGGGTTTATTATTGCATCGACCGCCTCGCTACTCAATTATGGTGTAGGTTTGGCACAGATCAATTTTTGGTGCCGTTGTCGGGGAATTAAATAGATTTAGCTATATCTCTAGGTGTTTGTATGTTTTGTCTTTCTTTCCTTCTGAGTCACTAATTTTGTTTGTGAATTACTTTTAGGTACAAAATGGCCCTTAACAATGAGCCCCTTAAAAATTTACTATTGGGGGAGGGGGTAGATGACGATCAAGTGGATGAGGTTCATCCCGAGCCTCAAGTAAATAGGCGAGGCTGACCGCCTCCACAAAGAGCAGCGCACCAGGTGTTACCGAATGAGGGCTATACAAGTGCAATAGTCCCGCCCCGGATCAGGACGGGCAACTTCTAAATTACCAATGTGATGCTTACACTGCTTGAGCAGCGGGGTTTCTTCACCGGAGCTCCACACCAAAATGCCTACAAGCACCTCAAAGGGTTCGTTGATACATGTTGGGGGAGCAAGCAAACAAATGTCACCGAGGATGCACTGCGGTTAAGGCTATTTCCCTTTTCTCTACGAGGAAAGGCTTTGGACTGGTAGAGAGACTGCCCAATCATTCCATCCACACTTGGGATGAGTTGGCCGAGAAGTTCATTGCCAAATTCTTCTCCCCGGGACACATGGATACACTAAGGGATGGAATTTTAGCTTTCAAACAAGAGCCCAATGAGCCATTGCACGAGATTTGGGAAAGATATCGCACCATGGTCAAAGAATGCCCAAACAATGATATGATCGAGGCCATGGTCCAACAGACCTTCTACAAGGGGATCATTACAACAAATCAGTGTATGGTAAATCAACTCGCTGGAGGTAACTTCATGAACACGCCTTATTCTGAAGCTTGTGAAATCTTGGATGAAATGGCGGACACCTCTTCGGCATGGCAAAGTAGAGCCAATGTTCCTCAGGGTGACCCAGATATTATTCACCTGCACAAGGAGCTACATGAAAATGGGAAAGCTATTGTGTAGTTGACAACCACCATGAACCAATTGGCCAAGGCTCAGCTTCAACAGGTTCAAGGGTCGAGATAGGTGAATGCTATGGAAGGGGTGAACATGATAGTAAACAAGAGATGGCAACGAGGTCAACAAGTACAAAACCATCCGAAACAATTTGAGCAAAGTAATAGTGGGTATAATCAAGATGATTTATATGATGATCACGATGAAGAGGTTCAATATGTCAACAATTATCAAGGTCAAAGAAGCAATGCTCCAAATCAACAACAATGGAGATCACAAGGAAACCAAGGAAACTGGAACAACCAAGGCCACCAAGGAAATTGGAGTGGTGGCAACAACAATAATCAAAGTAATTGGGGTAATCAAGGCAATTGGGGAGGAAATGATCAAGGTAATTGGGGTGGCAACAATCAAAGAAATTGGGGGAACAACAATAATCAAGGGAGTTGGAACAATAATAATCAAGGAAATCGGGGGTCGGGCTTTCAGAGGCCCTCGATGTATCAACAACCAAACAACCCGCCTTCATATCCGTCGCAAGGTCTTAGTTCTTCCAATAGTGAAATGGGAAGGATTGAAAAGATGTTTAAGCAAATGATGGAGAAACACGCCGACTCCGATGCCTAATTAGCCTCCCACAACACTTCTATCCGCAACTTGGAGGTTCAACTTGGCCAAATTTCTCAATCTTTAGATACTCGCCAAAAGGGGGCACTACCTAGGGATACGGTGATGAACCCGAAAGGTGGGAATACGGGGCATGAAATGGTCGTGACAACAAGAAGTGGGAGAGGTGGAGTTGCTAGTACCTCAAACTAAAGAAAACATGTGAGCGATGATGTGTTGGTGCAAGATGATGATGAGCCAAGCAATGATGTTCAAGCTAATGAAGAAGCGAGGATTGATAATGATGAAAATGTGGAGGTGACGCAAGAAGAAGTGAACCGGTCTAGGGAGCACGTGACTAACATGCCAAAACCGGTAGTGCCAAAGGCTAAGGTACCAATGCCAAGGTCTCCTTCTCCATACCCTCAAAGACTTGCAAAGCAAAACAATGAGAATCAATTCAATAAATTCATTGATATGATGAAACGTTTGTCCATAAATGTGCTGTTAGTTGAAACCTTAGAACAAATACCAGGATATCCCAAGTTCATAAAGGATTTGGTAACAAAGAAGAGATCAATGAACTGTGAAATGATCAAAATGACACATCAAGTGAGTTCTATGGTTCACTCCATGGCTCCAAAGTTGTAAGAGCCCGATGCTTTCACAATCCCATGCACTACTGGGAGTGCCAATTTTGCCAAAGCTTTATGTGATTTGGGGGCAAGCATTAACTTGATGACCTATTTTGTGTTCAAAACATTGGGGATTGGGCAACGAAGACCCACATCCATGAGGTTATAAATGTCGGATCGGATAATGAAAAGGCCATTGAGGATAATTGATGATGTGTTAGTTAGGGTCGACAACTTCATCCTTCCCGAAGATTTTGTGATACTTGACTGTGAGGTTGACTACGAGGTGCCAATCATTATGGAGAGATCTTTTCTTGCTACAGGGAAGGCCTTAGTTGATGTGGAAGCTGGAGAGCTCACCTTCCGGATGGGAGATGAAAAAGTGTTGTTCCATGTTTGTCAATCAATGAGGCAGCCAAATAGCAACGAAGTGTGTTCGTTCGTAGATCTTGTGACTGAAGTAATTTTTAATGACACAAGTGCTGTGATAAATGTGGAAGATACCTTGGAAATTGTGTTGTTGAATCATGATGAGGATGAGAAGGAAGGCTTTGTAAAATGTGTCAATGCTTTGCAAGGAATGGGATCATATACTTATAAGCCCCGAAAACTATCCTTGGATCTCAAAAATCGGAAGACTCCACCAACAAAGCCTTCAATCGAGGAGCCTCCCACCTTGGAGTTAAAGCCTTTGCCTTCACGCCTCAGGTATGCGTTTCTAGGTCCTTGTTCCACTTTAGCTGTTATTCTTTCCTTGTGCTTAACTAACATGTAGGTAGATGCCACCCTTGCGGTGCTTCAAAGAAGGAAGAAAGCAATAGGTTAGACATTGGCGGATATTCGGGGTATAAGCCCTACCTTTTGCATGGACAAAATCATTTTGGACGAGGATGCCAAACCCTCTATGGAACATCAAAGACGATTGAATGAGGCCATGCAAGAGATAAAGAAAGAGATAATCAAGTGGTTGGATGCCGGGGTGGTTTACCCCATTTTCGATAGTTCGTGGACCTCGCCGGTGCAATGTGTCCCAAAGAAAGGGGGCATGACTGTGATCATAAATGACAAAAATGAATTGGTCCCCACAAGAATAGTCACTGGGTAGAGAGTGTGCCTGGACTATAGAAAGCTCAAAAACGTTACACGGAAATACCATTTTTCGCTTCTATTTCTTGATCAAATGTTGGATAGCTTAGCCAGACACGCTTATTATTTCTTCTTGGATGGATATTCCGGATATAACCAAATTCTTATTGCACCTGAAGACCAAGAGAAGGCCACCTTCACTTGTCAATATGGCACTTTCGCTTTCTCACGGATGCCATTCGGGTTATGCAATGCATCGACAACTTTTCAGCGGTGTATGATATCCATCTTCACCGATATGGTGGAGGACTTTCTCAAGGTTTTCATGGATAATTTTTCTATCGTGGGGGATTCTTTTGAAGAGTGCTTGGATAACTTGGATAAGGTATTGGAATGTTGTGAAGAAACTAACTTGGTGCTGAATTGGGAGAAGTGTCACTTTATGGTCAACGAGGGCATTGTCCTCGGTCACATGATTTTCAAGAATGGTATTGAGGTTGATAAAGCAAAAATTGAAGTGATATGCAAACTCCCTCCCCCTACTTCCTTAAAGGGAGTGAGAAGCTTTCTAGGTCATGCGGGGTTTTACCGCCGATTCATGAAGGACTTTTCTAAGGTGGTAAACCCCTTGTGCAAACTCTTGGAGAAAGATGCCAAGTTTCTTTTAAATGAAGATTGTATGAAGGCATTTGAACTACTCAAGTATAAGTTGACTACCACTCCTATTATCACCGCGACAAATTGGAACTTACCATTTGAGCTCATGTGTGATGCAAGCGATATGGCGGTTGGTGCGGTATTGGGGAACGAATTAATAAGATATTTCATCCGGTCTACTATGCTAGCAAGACCATCAACAAGGCCCAAGTCAACTATACGGTGACCGATAAAGAACTCCTAGCCATTGTCTTTGCTATGGAGAAGTTCTACCCGTACCTAATGGGTACAAAGGTGATTGTTCACACCGACCATGCGACACTTCATTATTTGATGAGCAAGAAAGACTCTAAGGCAAGGTTGATGTGGTGGGTGCTTCTATTGCAAGAGTTTGATCTAGAGATTCAAGACCGAAAAGGTAGTGAAAATCAAGTGGCGGACCAGTTGTCCCGATTGGAGGAGGAGGGGAGGCCACATGATGGCCTTGAGATCAATGATTCATTTCCTGACGAATAACTCCTTTCCATTTTTATAACTGGGATGCCATGGTTTGCCGATGTGGCCAACTATCTTGTGAGTGGCATTGTTCCGAATGAGTTCTCCTCAAACCAAAGGAAGAAGCTCAAACGGATCTTCCTGGACTACTATTGGGATGAGCCATATCTCATCAAAATTTGCACTGATGGTGTTATTCGGAGATGTGTTCCAGAAAAAGAGCAATTGGGTATTCTTGAAGCTTGCCATTCTTTGCCTTATGGTGGTCACCATGGTGAGGCGAGAACTGCTACAAAGGTCTTAAGCTGTGGATTCTATTGGCCTACCTTGTACAAAGACACTAGCGAGCTCGTTAAGCATTGTGATGATTGTCAAAGGGCCGGTGGGATCTCCAAGAAAAATGAGATGCCTCTCACTGCCATCCTAGAGATTGATATTTTTGATGTTTGGGCCATTGAATATATGAGTCCGTTTGTGAGATCATGTGGGAACACCTATATATTGGTAGCTGTGGATTAAGTGTCGAAATGAGTTGAAGCAGTGTCTTTGCCCAACGATGAAGCTCGAAGTGTGTTAGCTTTCTTGAAGAAGAACATATTCACAAGGTTTGGTACTCCAAGGGCCATCATTAGTGATGGGGGTTCACATTTTTGCAACAAAGCCTTTGACACTTTACTATCCAAGTATGGTATCACTCACAAGGTGTCAACCCCCTATCACCCCCAGGCAAGTGGACAGGTTGAAGTCTCCAACAGGGGGATCAAAAGTATTCTATCCAAGACTGTCAATGCAAATCAGACTGATTGGTCAAGGAAACGTGACGATGCTCTTTGGGCCTATAGGACATCTTACAAGACTCTAATTGGTATGTCTCCGTATCGGTTGGTGTTTGGAAAAGCATGTCACCTTCCGGTAGAATTAGAGCATAAGGCTATGTGGGCGTTGAAGAAATTGAACCTTGAGTGGGATGTAGCTGCCAATCTTCGGATGGAGAAATTGAATGAACTTGATGAGTCCGTTTCCATGCTTACTCTAGTTCTCCTTGTATAAGGACAAGATGA
The DNA here is from genome assembly GCA_000715115.1 of Nicotiana otophora. Classification (NCBI taxonomy): domain Eukaryota; kingdom Viridiplantae; phylum Streptophyta; class Magnoliopsida; order Solanales; family Solanaceae; genus Nicotiana; species Nicotiana otophora. Next base: position 38,336 of record AWOL01S0015309.1, on the reverse strand, counting down.
AGTACCTACATGATAAGTATATCTGAAATAAAGAATTCAAAAAAGGTGACCTTGTTCTTTTATTCAACTCTCGGCTACGGATATTTCCGGGAAAGCTTAAATCAAAGTGGAGTGGTCCTTCTGAAGTCGTACATGTGACTCCTTTTGGTGCTCTTGATTTGAAAAATAAGAATAGTGAGATCTTTAGAGTCAATGGGCACCGGGTGAAGCACTACCTTGGTAAGGTCGATAATGGCCACGTTGTGGCATTGCTCCACTTCAAATGAATGATGGTAACATGCGTCGTACCGCGACGTTAAATCAAGAACTTCTTGTTAGATTAGGCATTGTTTTGGACTAACTGGTTGTGAAGTGTATGCAGGAATCGGGTGTGCAGTGCAGAAAATTGACAAGCCAAAAATTGGCCAAGTGGTGAAATTGTGCGGACCGCACCAGAATTATGCGGCCGCACAAGCCCTTCGCGGCCGCACAATTCTGTGAGCGGTCGCACAGCTAAAAGATGGAAAATGCTAACTCTCTGAAGTTTGGCCTGACAAAATCCCTTAAGGATTCACGGTCGCGATCACAATTTCAAGGACCGCACAGATTGTGCTCGCGCGACCATTTGTATGCGGACCGCACTACTGAATCCGCTGCTGAGTTAGAAAAGGTAAAGAGTGCGGACCGCACCAACATTATGCGGCCGCACTCAGGTAAGTCGGTGGGCCAACATGGTCGAGTATAAATAGGACTTTTTGAGTCTATTCACACTTCACACACTCTGACCTCTCAAACTAGACTAAAGCAGTGCAGTCTTTCTGGTTTTCAATCTCATCCCATATTCATCAATTGTTTATTTCCTACTACATTTCTTTACTGATATGTTAATTTCAATGAATTAATTTCATTTTGTTTTCTTTTCTTTTCTCTTTGTTGTAGTTTTCTTTTTATCTAGGGTTATATTCATGCCAAAAATATCAAATTGATGCTTAATTTTTGTTTAAAAGCATGTGGGTAGTGTTTGAATGCATAATGGGGTCTGGGGTTAGTAGATTTTATTGTTTAATATCCACAAATCATGCCTAATTAGTGCAAACCCTAGTATTAATCATACTTAGTGCCGCTCTAATTTGAATTTTGTGGCTGCCTGCATTTTTGTGCGGTCCGCACTAGGGTATGTGTCCGCTTACAAAATTGTGCGGTTCGCGATACCCTAGGTTGAAGGCACTTGTCATTGCTAAGTTTGTGTGGCCGCACTCAATTTTGTGCGGTCCGCGATTGGTTTTCGCGGCGACACTCAATTTTGTGCGGTCCGCACAATTAAACTTCAGAGACCCAACAAATCGATTATGCGGCCGCACTCAATTTTATGTGGTCCGCGATGGGTTTTCGCGGCCGCACTCAAAAGTATGCAGTCCGCGCTGAGGTAACTTCAGAGAACCAGTAGTCTGAACCTGGGATCTCCGTGACTGCACTCAATTTTGTGCGGTTCGCGATGGGTTTTCACCGCCGAACTCATTTTTGTGCGGTCCGTGATGGGCAGTCCGCGACCGTACTCAATTTTGTGCAGTCTACGCTGCCCTGTTCTGAGAAGAAGTGTCTTTCTTTCCAACTATAATTCAATAACACATGTTGAACCCCAATTCTAACTGACTTTCACTACTTATTTGTTGTAGATAATGATGCGCTCACGTGGTCGAGGTGATACTTCCAAAGGGAGGGGAGAATCCTCCCGAGGTCGGGGTAGAGGAAAACCTAACATGCCACTATCAATTCAGGAAGTCTTGGGCAAAAAGATTAATCTCAGTGGACCACCTCAGACACGAGTGAATACCTCCCATCCCGAGAAATGTCTGAGGGGGATTCTTTACTACCACAACCGAGGGCACAATCACAACTATTCCCCGATAGACTCTGTTTAGTTGATGAACCTACTTCCTCCTCTAGTTCTTCTGATGGCTCAGAGAGAGGTAGTCAGGCATCTGCACCATCTTCCCCACCTGCTACAACACCTGCCACGATAGCTACCCCAATCATTTTAGATGATGATGTTGAGGTTCCGAATGACGGGAGAGGGGGTGACACAATTATGGGAGGCCTGGCTAGATCAAAGAAGCTGGAAGTGTGGGATGATAGGTTTGTAAGTGAGAAGGCGTATGGAAAATGTTGGGAATGGTGGCCCCAAAGGTTGCTCACTCTTGTGCGACAATTCATAACCAAAGACCTAAGCCAGCAGAATCCGAATGTCCTAAGGCAATTTACGGAGAAAAAAGGGTAGAAATGGTCCACCGTCTGGTTGAAAGATGCTAATGAATACCTCGTCAAGGAATGTTATGCCAATGTTGCCCACATCAAAAAGGGTACAAAGGTGACAATGGTCCGGAACCTGAAAATCCGGTTTGATGGAAATGCACTGAACATTTATGTAGGGTTTGAGGAGGTCGAGGCAGTGCAATACCTGGAGAAGCTAGCCTTGGATGATGAAGTTCGCCCATGGCTAGCTGAGATACTTGCTATTTCGGGGACAACACCTGCATGACTCACAACCGGAGTTCAAATTGTCAGAGCCACCCTTAACTTTGAAGCAAAAGGGTGGAAAATATTCGTGTACAGCCGTCTTGACTCGTGCCAGCATGAGAATGACCTTCCACTCCACCGGACAGTATTGGTAGCTTCCATCATGGCAGGCTATCCTATTAATGTAGGAAACTTGATGTCCTACAACATATCCAATGCAATCCAAAAAGAAGAAAGATCATATCCCTACCCCAACTTCCTCATAGAGTATTTCCAAGATGAAAGGGTAGAGCCGAGACATTTGGATGTGGAGGTGAAGGCTAAAAATCCTTTCTCATGGTACCACCTCCAGGGAGCGGACAACCCTAAATTCAAGGGTAAAGCCACTACCTCCACTGGCCAGTCTAAAGAGCCAGGGGTAGTAGCCATCGGGTCAGTTGCCGAGCCCTCCACAGTAGCCGGTACCTCTACCGGAACAGCAGCCATGCCTCCTTCTTCCTCCACACCATCCTTCTCAGTGCCACTGTCAGTGCCCACATCTTCTACCTACCCTCAGACTGCACTGCGGGTTTCACAGACACTATCCAGTCTCAACAACTAGATGCAGGCAGCGACCACAAAGCTGACTGCCATATCCAGTGCAGTGGCAGCACAGTCTTCAGCCCCATCAGAGCTTCAGGTACCTCCATCAGTGGAGGACTCTTTAAAGAAGATTCTGGACAACCAGAGGAAGATTTTGGATGACCAAAAAAATATTCGGGAGACTCTTGATATGCATAGAAGGATTATCAAGGATTTGGGGAACAGGTGAAGAAACTACGAAAGACTCAGGCATCTAAGGAGTCGATGGAGAAGTTAAGCAAAGAGGTTCGGAAGATTGCTTCTGCTGGTGATATTCCACTGGACCTGCTCACGGATAAGACAGCCCCAGCAGCACATGCAGCAGTGCCCGAGGCATTAGAGGCAGCAACCGGCCAGGCTGAGGAGCCGGCTGCCACTTTACACACTGCTGAGGAGCTGATTCAGATGCTCAGCAACCCCGTAGTCCCCCAATCAGAGAATATGGAGATCCAGTTAGAGGATACGGAGGGTTCTGATGACCCGATGCAGACAGAGACCACATAGGAAGTTTTCTCTACTCTCTACCCCTTCTCCATATTCTTATTTGTTATGAGCATTGAGGAGAATGCTATTTTGTTTTTGGGGGAGGGGGGGGGGTCCATTTGGATTTTATGGCATTTGGTATGTAATAACCATTATACTATTTTTCTTTATCTTTATTTATTTTTACTTTTACTTTTGGTATGTATATATTCATTTCCATTATGTATATATTCACTTTACTTCATTTTGTTCGTATTGAGTCTACTTTCTGTAGTTTACTTCATAAATTCTTTTATCGTTTTCCTTAGTAGCATAGCTTCTTATTTACTTTAGTAGCTTCCTTTTAAGTTGTTAGCTTATTTTTTACCTTTTGTGTGAACAATAATCCTTTGGTTTTATTAATTCCACGGTTCTTTCCAAAGGTGGATGTTGTGTGAATCGGGTGGCTCTTCCCAATGATGGATGGCGTGATAACCTTCTTAAGGGATTGAGTCCGTTTTCTTTATGTTTTTGTATATATAGTAGTAATGAATAAAAATGTCTCAAGAAGGCTTCACTTGGTACTAACACATTTACCTTCGACCTTATAGTTAGAAACAAGTTGATTGGCAAAGAATAGCTCTAGTTGTGACCTTTAGACCCTTGTGTTGACTAAAACAATCATCGAGTGGGTTCTTTGAGCCATTTGTGATTTTAAATCTTAGCTAGGGTTGTTGTGGGACCTCGACTCTGTTCTCTTTAACAATTCAGCATCTTGAGAGGTGAGGTATTGAAATGCAAGTCCAAGTTACGTGCCAATAAGTCTAGAACTTGTCCTGAATGTTTTTCTAAGCGAAATTCTAAGTGTAGCTCGACTTGAGAAATGATTGTAGGCTCTCCTTGATCCAATTGAAAAATTGAAAGCTTCCATTGCCTACCAATGTGACATCCCTAATCAACCCCTTTGAATCGAAACCTTTTTATTCAATAGCCATGTTACAAGCCTTTATCCATTTTATAATGACCCTCTCTTGGCACCCGATCTTTCCTTAGCATTTGGCAAAAGCATAAGTTTGGGCGAGAGACGAGGAGTGTGAAAAAGATAAAAGGTACAAAGATGAAAGGTATTCAAAGTAAGCAATGATGAAAGGCATGGAGTGAAAGACGAGGAATAAAGTAAAAAGTTGAAGGGATTCAAAGAAAGCAATGATGAAAAACATGGAGTGATTAGAGGATAAAAATGATTGTCATGAGCAAGAAAAAGTGACATTACGTCTCTCTAGTTCCCCTAAGGAAGAAGAAAATGACTCAAAGAGTCAAGAAAGTATGAGCCAAAAAGAGGAAATGGAGTGCTTAAGGAAAGATGAAACCATCATATGCCGATAAGTTCTACCTTGATCCAACAACCTTTATTACATTCCCGCAAAAAGGATCTCAACTACCTTCGTTCGGGACAAGGTTATTTCAGTCCTAAACAGTCTCAACTCGTATAAAAGGAGTTCTAAACTTAATTTGGAGGGGATCTAACATACTTTGAAGGAGAATTCACGGGGAGGAACACACACCATGCTTGGAGGAGGCTTCTAACTAGTTTATTTTCTCTTCTCTTCTTTTAATCTCATAGTTTATTATTTTTAGAGTTTTGGGTGCTGCATGAACGTTGTAGTTTGAAGCTTGAATTATTCTTATTATTTTATTATATTGGTTTATTTATTCAATCTTGCGATTAATTAGTTGATTGTTTGATTACCAATTGAATACTATCTACGAATCTAGGATTGAACTCGGGAGAGGAAATTCTAGATTGCATATGAGATCGAGTAGAGCGAAATCATAAACTCGAGCATCGTGAACGAATTTGCGGTTAGGATAGGGATATATCTAATTTTCTTGATTGGTTACTGATAAGTAGGGATTTTAACCTATTATTTGCTCTCTTTTACTTGTGTTTTAGGCCAAAAATGCTTGGAGGTGTTTCCGAAAACTAATGAAATATGTTCGCTTGCAGGAATTGTTCAAAATGAGCCAAAGGAATCAAAATCAACTCACAAAGGAGTCAAAAGTTGAACAAAAACCAAGGCTGAGCAAAGAGGTCTGAAGCAAGGACCGCACAAATATTGTGCGGCCGCGATCAAAATTACGCGGTCCGCGAGAGGGAGATCCAGAGTGATTTTTGGGCTAAATGATAAGCGCGGACCGCACTAGAAATGTGCGGCCGCAAAAGTCCCTGTGCGGTCGTGATTGAAATTACACGGACCGCGATGACTGAGATTCAGAGAGCTGACAACTTGAGTAAAAGATAGAAGTGTGGACCGTACCAGAATTGTGCGGCTGCGGAATCCCTTGTGCGGCCGCGATCGAAATTATGCTGGCCGCGAAATAAAGAATAAGAGAGTTGATTTCAAGCCAAACTCAAGAAAGTGCGGACCGCGCCACTTTTATGCGGCCGCAAAATATGGAGCGCGGCCGCCAGAACCGTACACACCTATATCTGCCCATGAACTGTAGGGTGTAGCATGAGTACAACCAACTCAGCAAGTAACGAAATTAAATAAGGAATTGAGAAGCAGTGAAGAGCTATAAAAATTATAGATCATTTCAAAAGTTTTCAGTAAAGAGTGAACATGCTTTCAAATCAGGTAGTATAAATCAAATAAGTTCGAGCTCAAGTAAACAAATATGAATCATCCAAAAATTTCACAACAATAACAGATAACAACTAAGTGCAACAATAAATAAAAGCAAGTACAACCTCTCAAGGCAGAAGTCATTCAACTCATCTCAACAGCTTATACTCTCGCCTCTCAGCCCTCAATACACACTCTCAATAGGGACCTGCGCTCGCTGGGGGATGTGCATACTCCGGAGGGGCTCCTACAGTCCAAGCGCTATAATCCGCACGCACAAATCACGTGCTACACGGACAACTCACGTGATATTGTATCATATCAAGATCCACACTGACAGCTCACGCGCTACAGTATCATATCAGAATCCGCACGGACAACTCACGTGCTAAGTATAAACATCATGATTCTCACGGACAACTCACGTACTATGGTATCTATACCTCACAACCAGGCCCTCGGCCTCACTCAGTCATGTACCTCTCTAGTCTCACGGCCCTCAGAAATCATAAAGATCAGCCCAAACAAAATAACATAGTGTGTCAACAAGAATCAAGAGGAAACTGAGATATGATGTACAAGTAAAACTATGACTGAGTACAAGGCAACAATTAGCAAATAATTCACAGGTACGCGACCTCTGCGGGTCCCAACCATACTATCACATAGCCTAAGCATGATTTCTAACATAATTACAGTCAAATTTCTATAACACAGAGAGAATAGGTAATTAACAATAGGCTATTCGACTTTACAGTCTCATGGGACGGACCAAGTCACAATCCCCCACGGTGCACGCCCACGCGCCCACCACCTAGCATGTGCATCACCTCCAGAATAGTCACATCATACCAAAATCAGGGGTTTCATACCCTCAAGACCAGATTTAAAAATGTTACTTACGTCAAACCGCATAAAATCCTACTCTGCAATGCCTTTGCCCCTCGAATCAATTTCCAAACGCCCCGAATCTAGCCACAAGAAGTACGATGTAATTAATATAAACTAAAAGAATCAATTCCACAAGAAAAATATGAAATTATAAGCCACAATTCCGAAATTGGCCTGAACCCGGCCTCCGGGCTCACGTCTCGAAATCCGACAAAAGTTACAAAACCCGAAAGCCCATTCACTCATGAGCCTAACCATACAAAAATTACTCAAATCCGATAACGAAATCCCATCCAAAACCTAAAAATTCTAACTCAAGAGTTTTTCCTCTTTTTCCCCAATTTTCTCACCCCAAATCACAAATTAGATGATAAAATTAAAGATGAAATCATGGGATTTAACCAAAACCAAGTAGAAATCACTTACCCCAATCAACTCCACAAAAATCCCTTCAAGAATCGCCCAATTCCGTGTTCTATAGCTCAAAATATGTAAAATGGGTTCAAACCCTCGTTTTTGAAATTAATATTGTCTGCCCACATTTCATTCTTCGCGAACACGACCGTCCTCTCGCGTTCGTGTTGGCCAACTCAGATTGCCTCCCAATTTACTCTTCGCGAACGCGATCAACGCTTCACGAACGCGGCCCATACCTCGCGAACGCGTAGATCAAAGACTTGGGGTCCCCAGCTGCCTCACTTCTCTTCGCGAACGCGACACCACTCATGAGTTAGCGATGCACACGCAGACCACACCTTCGCGTTCGCGTCCTCTTCTTCGCGAATGCGAAGAACAAAATCTTCCCAGCTCACATAACCCTTAGCGAATGCGAGGCTCCTCTAGTGAACACGTAAGAGGAAACCAGAAAATATACACCAGCAGATATCAGCCATCAATCAAAGTCCAAAAATGATCCGTTAACCACTCGAAACTCACCCGAGACCCCCGGGACCTCAACTAAACATAACCGCAAGTCCCAAAACACTATATGAACTTAGTCAAATCCTCAAACCACCTCAAATAACATCAAAAAGATGAATCACCTTCCAATCGAAACTTAATGAACTTCGAAATTATCAAATTCTACAAACGATGCCGAATCATACCAAACCACGTCCGATTGACCTCAAATTTTGCACACAAGTCATATTCAACATTATGGACCTACTCCAACTTCTGAAATAGAAATCCGACCCCGATATCAAAAAGTCAACCCCCCAGTCAAACTTCTCAAAAATTCAACTTTCGCCATTTCAAGCCTAAATTAGCTACAGACCTTACATTTACAGTCCGGACACGCTCCTAAGTCCAAAATCACCCAACAAAGCTAACGGAACTGATGGAACTCCATTTCGGAGTCGTCTTCATACAATCCCGACTACGGTCAAAATTCTAAGACTTAAGCTTCTGTTTTAGGGACAAAGTGTCCCAAATCACTCCGAAACCAAAAACAAGACCTCCCGGCAAGTCACATAAGCAGAAACAGATACGGGGTAAATAGTAAATAGGGGATCGGGGCTAATACACTCAAAATGACCGGCCGGGTCGTTACATCCTCCCCCTCTTAAAACAATCGTTTGTCCTCGAACGAGCATAGAGACATACCTGAAGTGGTTAATAGATGAGGATAACGGCTGCATATATCATGCTCGGTCTCCCAAGTCGCGTCCTCGACCGGCTGACCCCTCCACTGAACCTTCACAGAAGCAATATTCTTCGACCTCAGCTTTCAAACCTGCCTATCTAAGATCGCCACCGGCTCCTCAACATAAGCTAAATCCTCGTCCAACTGGACTGAGGTGAAATAAAATACGTGAGACGGATCGCCGTGATACTTCCGGAGCATAGAAATACTGGATGAACTCCTGCTAGACTGGGAGACAAGGCAAGCTCGTAAGCAACCTCCTCAACACGTCGCAATACCTCAAATGGACTGATAAACCTTGGGCTCAGCTTGCCCTTCTTTACGAAACTCATAACACCCTCCATGGGTGACACTTGGAGCAAGACCCCGCTCTCCAACCATGAATGCAACATCGCGAACCTTACGATCTGAATAACTCTTCTGTCTGGACTGGGTTGTGCGTAGTCTATCTTGAATCACCCTAACCTTCTCTAGAGCACCCTGAACCAAGTCTGTACCCAATAATCTAGCCTCACCCGGCTCGAACCAACCCACTGGAGACCTACACCGCCTACCATACAAAGCCTCATACGGTGCCATCTAGATGCTCGACTGGTAACTGTTATTGTAAGCAAACTCTGCTAGAGGCAAAAATTAATCCCACGAACCCCCAAACTCTATCACACACGCACGAAGCATATCCTCTAATATCTTAATAGTGCACTTGGACTGTTCGTCCGTTTGAGGGTGAAATTCTATGCTCAACTCCACTCGAGTACCCAACTCATGTAAAATGCGTACCAGGGGTCAGAAATGATAGATACCGGTACGCCATGAAGCCTGACAATCTCGCGGATATACACTCGAGCCAGCTGCTCAGAAGAATAGGTAGTCATCACAGGAATGAAATGAGCTGACTTGGTCAGCCGGTCCACAATCACCCAAACTGCATCAAACTTCCACTGAGTCCGTGGAAGCCCAATAACGAAATCCATAGTGATTCGCTCCCATTTCCACTCCAGAATCTCTAACTTTTGAAGCAACCCACCTGGTCGCTGATGCTTATACTTCACCTTCTGGCAATTTAGGCACCTAGCTACATACTCCACTATGTCTTTCTTCATTCTCCTCCACCAGTAATGCTATCTCAAGTCCTGATACATCTCCGCAGCACCCGGATGAATAGAATAAACCATCTACATTGGGCACACATAGCCTGCCCTGCATCCTTAATGCACCATCATCTCCAATAGTGACCTCCTTAGCATCACCGTATTGGACTGTTTCCTTAAGGACAACCAGATGGGGCTCCACATACTGACACTCCCTAATACGATCATAGAGAGAAGACCGAGAGACCACACAAGCCAATACTTGACTAGGCTTAGAAATATCCAATCTAACAAACTGGATAGCTAAGGCCTGAACATCCAATGCCAGTGGCCTTTCCGCTGCTGGAAGATATGCTAAGCTCCCCAAACTCTCCGCCCGGTGACTCAAGGCATCGGTCGCCACATTGGCCTTTCGGGGATGGTACAAAATGGTGATATCATAGTCCTTAAGAAGCTCTAACCACCTCCGCTGACGCAAGTTAAGATCCTTCTGTTTGAACAGATACTGAAAACTCCGATGATCAGTGTAAATCTCATAATGGACCCCATACAAATACTGCCACCAAATCTTCAAGGTGTGAACAATAGCTACTAATAAAAAGTTATGGACAGGATAGTTCTTCTCCTGGGACTTCAAATAGCGCGAGACATAAGCAATCACTCTACCCCCTACATCAGAACACATCCAATGTTGATCCGCAAGGCATCACAATACACTGTGTAAGAACCAAAAATTAATGGTAGGACTAGAATTGGAGTCGTGGTCAAAGCAGTCTTGAGTTTATGAAAGCTCTCCTTGCACTCCTCCGACCACCTGAAAGGAGCACCCTTTTGGGTCAATTTGGTCAAGGGCGATGCAATAGATGAGAAAACTACCACAAACGATGGTAATATCCAGCTAACCAAAGAAAGCTCTGAATCTCCGTGGCTGAGGACGGTCTGGGCCAACTCTGCACCGCCTCTATCTTCTTCGGATCCACCTGAATACCCTCAGTGTACATCACGTGCCCCAAGAACGCCACTAAACTGAGCCAAAACTCACACTTGGAGAACTTTGCATAAAGCTTCTCCTCCCTCAATCGTGTAACCCAATCCTCAGATGATAAGCATGCTACTCCTGACTACGAGAGTACACCAGGATGTCATCAATGAATACAATAATGAACGAGTCGAGATAAGGCTGAAACACACTGTTCATCAAATGCATGAATGTTGTTGGGGCGTTGGTCAACCCAAAAGACATCACAAGGAACTCATAATGGCCATATCGGGTCCTGAAAGCTGTTTTAAGAATATTTGAGTCCCGAATCTTTAGCTGGTGATACCCTGACCTCAAATCAATCTTGGAGAACACCATCACTCTCTAAAGCTAGTCAAATAAATCATCAATACGCGGCAAAGGATACTTGTTCTTGATTGTGACCTTGTTCAACTGTCTGTAATCAATGCACATTCTCATAGTACCATTCTTCTTCTTCACAAATAGCACTAGTGCACCCCATGGTGAGATGCTAGGCCGAATAAACCCCTTATCAAGGAGTTCCTGAAGCTGCTTCTTCAACTCAGCCAGTGCCATATGGTATGGCGGAATAGAAATGGGCTGAGTGACCGGCACCAAATCAATACCGAAACTAATATCCCTGTCGGGCAGCATGCCCGGCAGGTCTGCAGGAAACACATCCAGGAAATCTTGCACCACCGAAACAGAATCAATAGCAGGGGCCTCTGCACTAACATCCCTTACAAAGGCCAAATAAGATAGACAAGCTTTCTCAACCATCCGCTGAGCTTTCAAGTATGAAATCACTCTACTGGGAACATAGTCTATAGAGCCGCTCCACTCAACCCTCGGCAACCCCGGCATTGCCAACGTCATGGTCTTAGCATGACAATCTAGAACAACATGACATAGAGACAGCCGATCCATACCCAAAATCATGTTAAAATCGACCATACTAAGCAATAAGAGATCTACTCTACTCTCCAGACTCCCAATAGTCACCACACATGACCAATATACACGGTCTACAATGATAGTATCGGCCACTGGAGTGGATACATGTGTAGATAAAACTAGAGACTCGCAGGGCATATCCAGATAATGGGCGAAATACGAGGACACATATGAATAAGTGGAACCACAGTCAAATAATACAGAGGCATCTCTATGGAAAACTGAGACAATACATGTAATCACATCATCCGAAGTAATGGCATCTGGTCTAGCAGGGAGAGCATAGAAACGGGCCTGGCCACCCCCTAATCGGCCTCCCCCTTTCGGGCGACCCCTGGCTGACTGAGCCCTACCTCAAGCTGGCTGGACGGGTGGTGGAGCTGCTGGTGCTGGTGCCATCGATCGAGTGCTCTGATATGGAGCCCCACTCAACAACCTAGGGCAATCTCTCTTAATGTGACCAAAATCTCCGTACTCAAAACAACCCCTCCTCTGATGGAACTGCTGCTCCTGATGCCCAGAGGAACTACCCGTGGAAACCTGAGCTGATGAGGCATGGTGAGAACTCTGCACTGGTAGTGCACTGAATGATGATTGGCCCTGCTGATGACTGTGTGACTCATGGCCAGATGATGCACCATAGTGGACTGGGCGAGCCGTCTGAGCATGTCTGAAAGGATGACCCCTACCATGGTGGAACTGTCCCCAGAAGGAACACTGCTAAATCCACCCTGTCCACGAGGCCTCTTGGCCTCCCTATCAACCCGCTCCTGGCTGTGAACCATCTCAATCTGACGAGCAATGTCGACAACCTCGTCGAAAGTAGCACCAGACACACACTCTCTAGTCATAAGCAATCGCAACTGAAAAGTGAGGCCATCTATTAACCTCTGGATCCTCTCCCTGTCTGAGGGAACCAACCAGATAGCATGACGGGCCAACTCTGAAAATCTCATCTCATACTGCGTCACAGATATATCACCCTGATGAAGCTGCTCGAACTGCCAGCACAACTCCTCTCTATGGGACTGAGGCACAAACTTCTCCAGGAATAGACCGGAGAACTGTTGCTATGTAAGGGGTATTGCACCGACCGGCTTACGCCTCTCGTAAGCCTCCCACCAACTGAAGGCAGCCCCAGAGGACTGAAAAGTAGTGAACGAGACCCTACTGGTCTCTAGAATACCTGTTGTACGGAGTATCCTCTGACACCTGTCCAAGAAGCCCTGTGCATCCTCTCCCTATGCACCACTGAAAGATAGAGGCTGGAGTCTCCCAAACCTCTCCAATCTACGCTGCTCATCCTCAGGCATAGCAGGAACCATATAGTCCTGAGCAGGTGCAACCGGCTGGGCTGGTGGTGCCCCCGATGTGTGGAATCCCTGTACCACCTGCTCTGGTATGTGGGCGGCGGGAGTCTGAGCACCTCCCCCGGCCTGAGAAGTGGCTGCTGCGGCCGGAACAGAGACCGCCTGAGCAAGACTGGTACACGCGGTCAGAATCTGAGCTAAGGCCTCCTGAAGGCCTGGAATCACCATGGGCACAGGTGGTGCCTGAGCTGGTCCCACTGGCTCATCCACAACTAGAGCCCGCTCCTGATCTGGGGCAACTGGTGGATCTGCAGGTGCTGCCTTAGCTGCGGTGCGAGCTACTCCTCTTCCCTTACCGCGACCTATACCGCGACCTCGGCCTCTCGCGACCCTAACTGGTAGTACTGGTGGCTGTCATCCTGCCTCGTAGTACTAGTCCTCACCATCTGTGAGAGAATGAAATAATAGAAATTTAGTTACCAGAATCCAAAGATTCACACGACAAGAATTCAACAATGTGAAGTTTTTCCTAAGGGTTCGGTAGACTCTCGAAGATAAGTACAGACGTCTCCGTATCGATCCGCAAGATTCTACTAAACCTGGTCATGACTCGTGAGACCTATGTAACCTAGGTTCTGATACCAACTTGTCACGACCTAAATACCTAACTAGTCGTGATGGCGACTATCGTGGAACTAGGCAAACCGACATTCTCAATATACTTTCAATGTATAACAGAAGTGAGCTAAAGCAATTAAACAAACTGAAGGTTTACATATTAACGGGGTAAAAACCCAAAACACAAGTACATAATGATAGACCGGCATCGGGATGTCACTAAGTCATGAGCATCTAGCAACCAATCTAGAAATAGAGTCTACTATAGTCTGTGCCAAATGCCAATACAAGAGAGAAAAGATAATACGAAAGGAGAAACAAGTACTGTGGACACCAGCAGCTACCTCGTAAGACTCCGATAATTAGCTCGCGTACGAACTCAGCGACCGCCAGAACCGTACACACCTAGATCTGCACATGAAGTACATGATATAGCATGAGTACAACCAACTCAGCAAGCAACAAAATTAAATAAGAAACTGAGAAGCAGTGACGAGCTATATAAATTACAGATCATTTCAAAAAGTTTCAGCAAAGAGTGAACATGCTTTCAAATCAGGTGGTATAAGTCAAATCAGTTCGAGCTAAAGTGAAACAGATATGAATCTTCCAGAAATTTCACAATAACAACAGATAACAACTAAGTGCAACAATAAATAAAAGCAAGTACAACCTCTCAAGTCAGCAGCCACTCAACTCATCTCAACAACTCATACTCTCGGCTCTCAGCCCTCAATACACACTGTCAATAGGTACCTGCGCTCACTGGGGTGTGCAGACCCCGGAGGGGCTCCTACAGCCCAAGCGCTATAATCCGCAAGGACAGCTCACGTGCTACAATATCATATCTGAATCTGCACTGACAACTCACGTGCTAAGTATAAACATCATGATTCATACGGACAACTCACGTGCTAAGTATAAACATCATGATTCATACGGACAACTCACGTGCTATGGTATCTATACCTCACAATCAGGCCCTCGGCCTCACTCAGTCATGTACCTCTCTAGTCTCACGGCCCTAAGAAATCATAAAGATCAGCCCAAACAAAATAAGATAGTGTATCAATAGGAATCAAGAAGAGACTTAGATATGATGTATAAGTACAACTATGACTGAGTACAAGACAACAATTAGCAAATAATTCACAGGTACGCGACCTCTGCGGGTCACAGCCATACTATCACATAGGCTAAGCATGATTTCTAACATGATTGCAGTCAAATTTCTATAATACAGAGAGAAGATGTAATTAACAATAGGCTATTCGACTTTAAAGTCTCACGGGACGGACCAAGTCACAATCCACCATGATGCACGCCACGCGCCCGTCACCTAGCATGTGCGTCACCTCCAAAATAATCACATCATACCAAAATCCGGAGTTTCATACCCTCAGGGCCAGATTTGAAACTGTTACTTACCTCAAACCGTGCAAAATTCTCCTCCGCAATACTTCTGCCTCTCGAATCAATCTCCATACGCCCTGAATCATGCCACAAGTAGTATGATGTAATTAATATAAGCTAAAATAATCAATTCCACAAGAAAAATACGAAATTGTAAGCCAAAAATTCGAAATCAGCCCGAACCCGACCCCTGGGCCCACGTCTCGAAATCCGACAAAAGTCATAAAACTCGAAAGCTCATTCACTCACGAGCCTAACCATACCAAAATTACTCAAATTCGATAACAAAATCTCATCCAAAACTTCACAATTCTAACTCAAGAGTTCTTCCTCTTTTTTCCCAATTTCTCACCCCAAATCACAAATTAGATGATAAAATTAAAGATGAAATCATAGGATTTAAACAAAATCAAGTAGGAATCGCTTACCCCAATCAACTCCACAAAATTCCCTTCGAGAATCGCCCAATTCCGTGTTCTCTAGCTCAAAATATGTAAAATGCATTCAAACTCTCGTTTTTGAAATTAATACTGTCTGCCCAGATTGCCTTCTTCACGAACGCGACCGTCCTCTCGCGTTCGCGTAGGCCAACTCAGACTGCCTCCCACTTTACTCTTCGCGAACGCGATCAACGCTTTGCGAACGCGAAGCTTTACAAGCTCAACTTATCACAAACGCGGCCCATACCTCGCGAATGCATAGACCAAAGACCTGGGTCCCCAGCTGCCTCACTTCTCTTCGCGAACGCGACACCACTCACGCGTTCGCGATGCACATGCAGACCACACCTTCGCATTCGCGTCCTCTTCTTCGCGAATGCGAAGAACAAAATCTTTCCAACTCACATTAACCCTTCGCGAACGCGAGTCTCCTCTCGTGAACGCATAACAGGAAACCAGAAAACATACACCAGCAGATATCAGCCATCAACCAAAGTCCAAAAATGATCCGTTAACCACCCGAAACTCACCCGAGACCCACGGGACCTCAACCAAACATACCATCAAGTCCCAAAATACTATACGAACTTAGCCGAATCCTCAAACCACCTCAAAAAACATCAAAAACATGAATCACTCTCCAATCTAAACTTAATGAACTTCGGAATTTCCAAATTCTACAAACGATGCCGAATCATACCAAACCACGTCCGATTGATCTCAAATTTTGCACACAAGTCATATTCAACATTAAGGACCTACTCCAACTTTCGGAATCGAAATACGACCCCGATATCAAAAAGTATAGACCCCCCGACCAAACTCCCTAAAAATTCAACTTTCGCCATTTTAAGCCTAAATTAGCTACAGACCTCAAATTCATAGTACGGACACGTTCCTAAGTCCAAAATCACCCAACGGAGCTAACGAAACCGACGGAACTCCATTCCGGAGTCGTCTTCACATAATTCCGACTACGGTCAAAATCCTAAAACTTAAGCTTCTGTTTTAGGGACTAAGTGTCCCAAATCACTCCGAAACTAAAAACAAGACCTCCCGGCAAATCACATAAGCAGAAACGGATACAGAAAAAATAGTAAATAGGGGATCGGGGCTAATACACTCAAAACGACTGGTTGGATCGTTACAAAACTAATATCTCTTAAATACTAGTATAATTTATTTTCATCATTTTAAATAAATGTGAAAAATAATATATGTAGGAGATAAAACGTTAAATAAAATGTTTATATTTGTACATGTAACTTAATTTTCATCGTATCATTAGCTTTTATATAGGATCACCATTTTAACTATACTTATAAATAAATAGATAAAATTAATAGTGTAAGATATCTTTTCCAAATCATTAGTTTTTGTAACTTTCAAAAAGATATAATTTTTGGAAATTCGAAATCGAAACCTCTGCCCAGGTAAATTCCCAAGAACATAGCTTCATCCAGATATGCAACAATAAAATTCCAGATAATAAAATTCTCAGGTAAATTTTCAAGAAATAATCCCAAGCTAAAATTACAACAACAAAATCCTCAAGTAATTTCCTATGTAATAATACTTTCAAGTAAATCCTCAAGAAATAACCTTCAGTTAAATTGCAGCAATAAAATTTTCAGGTAATTTCCTAGGTAAGAAAATCTATTAAATTCCCAAGAAATAATCCTCAACTACTATTGCAGCAACAAAATCCCCAGGTAACTCCCTAGGTAATAACATCCCCAAGTAATTCCCCAAGTAATAATATCCCCAGGTAAATTTACAAAAAATAATCCCTAGCTAAATCTGCAAGTAATTGTTACCTGGGACATTTTTCTACGAATTCATAAAGGAGATAAAATTTTCAAACTTGTTATTGTTTACCTGCGGAATTACCTACGAAAATAATACTTGAGAATTATTTTCCTAAATAAATCCCCAAGTAATATATTGGTGCTAAATGGCGCCAAATTTGCTTGCGGATTTACTTGAGAAAATCGTGTTTGCAGGTAAATATTCCAAAATTTAGGAACTCTGAGATTTTCGCATGAAAATCCCGAGCAATTATCTGCGAAAACAAATCCCAGATAAAATTTCCATGTAATTCGAGTTTTTCTTGTAGTGTGTGGATCCTCGTGTGGAAGATCCGTAAACTGCCCATTTGCATGTAGTAACTGGATCATACTCTGTTTTAGCGCAATATGCCTAGTGATTCTAGGCTTCACAATGCTGGAGGTGACATTAGCAATGCTGGGCATCACCACCTCCTGACCAACCATATGTTGCTGTTCTGCCATATTCATAGGTAATTGAACAAGTGCCTGAAGATTATTTGTGTCCCTTGCTTCTCTCAACCTCCTGTGAAATGTTCTCTCAAGTTCGGGGTCAAAGCCTTGAGGTTTATCCTGGCTCCTGACCCTTCGCATTCAATCAAAGTTCCTGAGAGTAGAGCAACCAATAAGAAATGTTAGACTTGGCGAAATAAACAACTAAAGTAAAAGCTAGTAAAGTAGTCAATATTCAAGTCCCGAGCATCGACGCCAAAAACTTGTTGCTCCCAAACGCACATGCAAGTATACGTGATAGTACAAGTAATAGAATAATAAGTCGAGTGTCACACCCACAAAGACTTGTGTTAACTACCCACTAATTTTATCAAGATTGTTATTCAGTCGAGTCAATCAGGGTTTAAAAGTGTGATTATACTAAGCAACAGATGTACCAAGTAACTAATTAATCAAGCAGAAAATAGTTATTGTGTATTCAGTAGAGATGAATATTCCAGGGTTATGATCGATTCACCAATCCTATTGTGTTCTAATTAACTCCCCCTTCATACAATTTGATCATGGTTGCTAAGTAATCGAATAATTGCTCTCATAGTATTCTCCTGAATTACTACTCGCCTATTCAAAATAGATTAATGCATATATTCCTATGGAATTAATCTACTAAGAACGCATTAAGATTACGATATTCAATTAAGCATGGTGACTAGGTATATTCCTATTCTAACCATAAATCTGCCCCCACTCAAAGTTAAGATCATGCCCTCTTCAATTCTTTTCTAATCTAGACGTAGCTTTCCCAAGCATCGCGTAGATAATATATATATAACCTAATTGTTGGCCAGACAATTAAGCAATTAATCACAGAATTGAAGAAACAACCATAGTTTAGCAAATTATAATCAAGGTTAAGTCAACTTCAAACAACAATATTCATGGCTAAATCACAACCCTAGAACTTATGGGTTTTAGCCACTTATGATAAAATCAAAGCAATTTCACAAGTGATGAATAGTTGAAAATACTAAGAAAGATGAAGAAAAACTGAGAATTCTTGCTCCCAAGTGTTTTGTGTGTACTTTCCTCTCAAAGTGGCGTTTCTCTCTCTAAAATAGGTTTAGACTTGCTTCTATACGAGTTGGGGGCGTCTTGGGTCGAAATAACCTTATCCCATTCGAGATAGGATACTTTTCCGTCACCCAGCACCCAGGATAGCGTGGGGCGCTAGCCCTGGCACTGGAAATTTTGTGCTTCTAGATATTGCGCCACAGGTACCCCACGCTAGCCCGGGCGCTACACTATGGCAATTTTTCATCTCGTTCCCTTTTTGCTTTAAACCGTGTACCTTTGTTCCACATTATCTCCGGATGATTCCTACACATAAAAATATCACGAATTAGCACAGATTATTACATTACACATCCGAAATCTATGAAACATGAATAAAATACAAGGCAATATGCATATACATATACATACTTTAAGCCGAATATCATTCACCATACACTACAAGACCGAATGTCAATTGTAAGACATTAACTTCTTCGCATTAAGTTGTACGATTTCTAATCGAAATTATCTGTAGAAACCCCCTTTTTTTAATCCTTGAAGCCCCTTTAAGATAATCTTCCAGAAAAAATTATTTTATTTATTTCACTTGAAAATTTCACTAATTAGATAGGGACCCTAAACTTCTTCGATTCTAAAAGTGGGTTCGAGACCTACCCTTAATACAGTTGAGGCCCTAATTGAAAATTAAATCAACCTTATAAATTTCTCACATAACTAGAGAAAGGACTTTAAGCTTTAGTCAAAAGAGACTGAAGTGGGGACTGGGTATAAGAACTCATTATTAATTAATTAAGTTTTATAGGTGGTCCTATACAAGACAAATTGACAAATCTCTTTCATACATTATATAGAAAATAAGGTGTCAACGTCAGTCCACCACGATATTTAAGAAAAGGCTGCAAAATATACTCATTTATTTTTGAAAATGGTTTAAAAATACTCTCGTTATACTGTTGGGTTATCTATACCCCTATAATCATACTTTGGGTTCAAATATACCTCTCATTTAAATGGAGGGACACATGTCATCGTCCTGTTGGTCAATTCTAAATATCTCCTAATTAATTAAAAAGACTCATTACCCATACCCGAAAAATAATTTTTTAAAGCAATTATTTTTGGTAAAAACTGGAAAAAACTAAACTTATTTTTACTAAAAACTGAAAAAAACGAAAGTATTTTTTTTTTTTTTTCAGTTTTTACAAAAAAACTGCTTTAGAAAAGACTGAAAAATATTTTCTAAAATAATATTTTTGTAAAACCTGAAATAAAAAAAAGCTGAAAATCAATTTTCTAAAGCAATTATTTTTTGTAAAAACTGGAAAAAATTGAATATTTTTTTTACTAAAAACTGAAAAAAATGAAAATGTTTTTTTCTAGTTTTTACAAAAAAAACTGCTTTAAAAAAAGTTAAAAAATATTTTCTAAAACAATATTTTTGTAAAAAATGAAAAACAAAACTAAAAAGTAATTTTCTAAAACAATATTTTTGTAAAAACTGAAAAAACAAATATTTCTTTTTTTCAGTTTTTAATTAAAAATATTTCAGTTTTTCCAGTTTTTAAATTCTTTAGAAAATTACTTTTTCGTTTTTTTTCCAGTTTTTACAAAAATATTATTTTAGAAAATATATTTTAAATTTTTTAAAGCAGTGTTTTTTGTAAAAACTTGAAAAAAAATATTTTCTTTTTTTTTAGTTTTTAGTAAAAAACGTTTTTTAGTTTTTTCCAGTTTTTATAAAAAAAAATATTTTTCGGGTATGAGTAATGAGTGTTTTAATTAATTAGGAGATATTTAGAATTGACCAACAGGACGATGACACATGTCCCTCCGTTTAAATAAGAGGTATATTTGAACCCAAAATATGACTATAGGGGTATAGATAACTCAATAATATAACGAGAGGTATTATTAGATTTTTCAAAAATAAAAAGGTATATTTGGCCATTTGTCGGTTAAGAAAAGAAAAGACCTGTCATAAAAACAAACACCTGTCAGTTTCATCCTCAAAGGAGCAGTAAAAACATTCGCGTCTATCTTATCCCAAAGCACCGTAACAGAGCTTGTTATTACTACCAATTATATAAACTTACAATTTTTTTATTTGAACACTTTAATTTGACGGAATGAATACTAATAAACACATCTAATTGAGCGTGTATATCAATTACACTGACATATCAAACACATTATATGCTAGTCCATTTATTGCTTGACATATGTTATTTGTGGGTCTCACTTTTAAAACTAATTTATCAAAATTTCATTTTATTTTTTCCTCCATTCAAACACCTCCTCATTTCCCCTCCTCCCATTAAAAAACCCAGTAAAAGAAGATACCGCCGAAAAAGTCTCCGACCAAACCCCAAATCCAAGAAATTAAACAACTTCCTTCATCTATATTCTACTGTTCTTCTTATTTATGTTAAACTCAATTAGGAATAGAATTTTTTACCACAAAAAAATTCAATGGCTGCCATTTCTAGTTCGCCAACGACCAACCATATCTCTTTCCTCGCTTAAGTTCAAATGTCACAGCATTTTGTTTCTCAACCTACTCACTATACTTGAGAAAGAATAAGAAAACGAGATGAGAAAGATTTGAAAGATAATGAGAAAAAATTGGATAAAAAATGGAGTGAACTAACGGGAGATAACTGGAAGGGGTTACTGGTGAAAAGAAGAGAGATGAGAGCCGAGCAATGATGGGCCTTTGGGGTGGTCTTTCCCTTTTCTTTTTCTTTTTATAATTTTTCCTTTTGATTATAGTATTTTTTTTAAATCAAATATTGTACTCACGCACTTTTTTGCGTGATTGGTATGCATTTTGCCCACATTACTTATGTCACTGCCATATAAGCATAGTCAACAATCAAAGTAGCTTATTGTTATTCATTCCGTCAAGTTAAGGTATTCAAATGACAAAATTGTAAGTTTATTTACCAGGTTGGCAATTGAGTGCAAGTTTAAGTGGTTAGGAGGATATTTTACCAGCAAAATTTGATTGTACTGTGGTATAAATTCGTGCTAGGACATACTAATAAAATTGTATTGAGTGGAGAATAAACATAAATTGAAAGAAAAACTCAAATAAAACAAAGTGTACGTTCATTATCTTTTTTTATACCGTGATATCTGGTTCAGTTTACACATAACTCGATTAATTTTACGGGATATTTATTATCTTCCAACAGTAACAGGTACCGATAACTCTGTCCACAAGATTTGAACATGAGATGAGATGGGAAGAAATCACCTAGTATTTTCGTCTCCTGACTTTAAACTTGTGACCTTAAAATTCAAAAACTATTTTATTTACCACTAGGTCAGACCCTTAGATGTTGTTCCGTCACTATTAAACAGTAAGTACGATAGTGGTACTAAAGAAAATAAATAAGGGTATTATTGCTATTATTTCTTTGTGAAAACTCCACCACTGAACTATAATAGAGAGATATTTGTATCTAATTATAATTAGTTTTTGCTCAATATTAGAGGCGCAGTTAAAATTTAAAATTTAGGAGTTTAGAATTTTATTTTTAAGTTATTGGATTCTAAATTAATTTTTTTTTATATATTTAATAAATTTATTAAAATAAATACAAAATTTAGACAAAATCTATTGAATCTGTCCAAATCATAAACTACTCTAGCTCCACCCCTACTTATTATCGCCCGCAACTTCATTATTTAGTATTCAGTACTTTTTTTGAATAAAGTACACAAAAAGCTCCCAAAGATTTTGTGTTCCTGTATTTTATGATATAAGAGAAAGTAGGATCTTAGGTTCAAGTTTTACGAGTGCTCGTAATGAAACTAATTACATATATTTTTGTTTAACCTAAAAATTGGTTTCAGATTAAACAGTTGAATTTATATTTTCAAACTAGCAATTAGATTGATTCAGAACGTCAATAAACAATAATGAATAATTAAAGCGAAAATAAATTGAGCAAAAGTAGTGGAGAGTAAGAGATTCTCATTGATTTTCAATCTTCGAACAGTCTCCAAAAACGTGAGAGACCGAACTACAAAATTGATGCGAAAGATTCTAATTCAAAGCTATTTCGTATGTAAAAAAAGTTCTAGTTATTCCATGAAGATCTTAACAAGTGGTGATAGCTAGGTATTGATAGCTAAGGGAACAGATGGCGGTTCCGAATCCTGGGATACAATTTAGGGAGAGTGGATTGCAAGAACGAGATTTCAGCTAGTGTTGATCTCTTTGAAGCAACGGTATGGATCACGACATTCGGAAAGGTTCAAATTCATTGACCAAGTCTTCGAAAATCTGCGGCCTCTTTCCTGCCTTCGTCCATTCGACTAGTCCGGTACTGAAGTAGAGGAGTAGTTTCGGTCGTAGCTCATCTACTTCAAACTCGTGACTTCGAAATCCTACATGTGTTGTTATTCCGCTATGCCACGTACAATGTCCGAAGTTTACCAGTACAGATAGTCTCAGCACTTCTTGTACATATTATGAAGAAATATGAAAGAAGTGAAAATCCTTGTCTTAGAAAGATAATGTTAGACTTTCTTTCTTGATACAGAGGTAATCGTTTCTTGATATTCCGCCATTTATGTGATTAGAGTTGCATTTAATTCGAAACACGTGGCAACATAGTACGACTCACTTGAAAATTTCAGTCCCCAAGGTTATTATGGATGTTTTATGACGGGGAGCATTTTTCGAGTCTGACGATTATGGAAAGACTTTCAATCAATTTGTACATAGATACTCTATTTTTATACTCACTCCAAGCTTTCACCCTTTACTTTTATCATCTCTTTCTCTTTCAAAACTTTTTGCCCTATTTCTCTTTCAATTTTTCATAGATTCTGAAACCCCCAAATCCCTTTCTGGAGCACACCAGTCTTCACCACAACCGAGTAACGCTTTCACTTTCTCTATGCTTATGGAAGGAGTTCCTCAAGTTCACGCTTCTGTTGCTGGTTGTTTAGAAGAAGTTCCACTGGCTTCCCCAGAGAAAAGAAAATAAGTCCAAACTTCCTACAAAGGTAGGAAAAGAAACATAGCTCTGAACCCACCATCCTTCGTATCCTTCCAAAGAATTTGGATTTCAAGGCAGATAGGAAGTTGTGGAACAAAGCTTTGGAGCAGTCTGTAAATGTCCCATTAAAGAGGTGACAAATTGGTTAAAAGAAAAACAGTTATCCATCCATATTATCCATTAAAAAATATGTTGGGTAATGAACTTTTTACAAACGAGACGAATATAGATAAGAATCATATTCTACACTTAGAAAATGCTTAACCAAATAGATAACCAATGGATAACTAATATGTTTAACTTTTACATTTGTAAAGCCTCAAATTGGGGGTTTCTCAAGTTTGGAAGATTAGGAATAATCCTATAAGTGATCATATTCAAGAATTCATGGATAATATGAATATCCATATTATTCACTGGATAACCTATTCTTTATCTGTCTCAAATATGGGTTGGGTCGGATAATTTATCCATTTTTTACCCGCTCATATCCGATCTGACCCGCTCGTTTGCCACCCCTAGTCCCTGTGTGCAACATTGACTCACTGATTCGTAAGGATTATGTTCCCCTTATCTGTCAAGAATGTCATTAGGGTGACCACGTGGTCGCTCATGTTCCTCAGGATCATGAAAGAGCTACCAACCACTGGGAAGGATTTTCTTTTGTGTACACTTATCCCTTTACTCTTGGGGTTTCAAGCTCTTCTCGATTTCATAATCTTAGATTTTTGTTGGTATTTTGATATCTGTCTAGGCCAAGTCGAGCCAAATGTTTTGAGTCTGATAACATGTTTTTGATATCTAGCCAGACTGGCTGAGTTGATTTTTTCCTTCAGCACCTTCTCAATCTATACATTTTGAAGCTGTTCAAGGGTGGCCTCGTCACCTTTGTTAGCCGTGGCACGAGGACTATGATGAATGCGAAAGAAAATTACGATAGGGGTTGGTTCGATCGGTTTGTAGAGGTTCATACGCGGGATTGGTGTCTTTCAAAGACGGCCCTGTTTCAGAGAGATAGAATCATGATCATAAGGATATCTTTTCCAATTTCAATTATAACTTTAATATACGTCTCCTGGTGCCATTATTCTTATGTTGCATCTATTTTATCGGCCCCAAAGGAAGTGCCTAGTATCAGAGAGTGGGTCGAAAAGATTCTATCTTCTTGTAGGCACATCTTTGATGTATCAGGGTGGAGAGCTAGAGTCCATGGTAAGTTTTCGTGAGTTTTCTCCCTTTTTTTATCGTTCATCTTATACCTCTTTCCCCGTTTGTAGGCATTGATTTGAGGAAGGCGACTCACAAGTTCTAATTTGTCTTCCTGCCTCTATTGATTCTGCCCAAGAAACGATCAACCATTTATCTGCTCTGAAGTAAAAAATAGTTTCTTCATCGTCTGCCCTCGTAAGTTCTGTTCCGGCCCTTCCTCGAAAGAGGACAAGGTCAAACTTTTGGATAGGGACGGACAATGTTCATAGTAGCCCCTAAGTTCATGTTCAAATCAAATCCCCTTAAGGTGGCATTCCTATACTAGTTGAGGGTGATGAGATGGAGTCCCCGAGTGAGGAGTCAACGAGAGATGAAATTCCTTTCACCGACCGCAAAAAAGGCATCGCCAAAGATGATCCTTCAAAGGTCCCTTTGTTTGCTCCTATGCCCCCACTGAATTCTCAAATTTCTAATCTTCCTTTGATTGGCTCTTCGATCCATATTGGCATTCATCATATAATAATCGTGATTCCGGATGAATCTAACCTTCTTGGCCGTGCGGAGGGGAATATGGCACAGTTGAAGGAACTAATTGATCCCTTAGAGAGAGGGAGATTGAATAACCGATCTGGTGCTGATATGTTGAATGATCTTCTTCACTGCACCCTCCAAGAAGGACTTTTCACATTTTCATCCTTCATTTCTTGTAATGTTGTAATCATTTTATGAGTACAACAATATTTGTTTCTCCTTCAATCCAACTTGATTTCCACCTAGATCCTAGACAAGTTTGAGCAAACTGAGGCAAATTTGAAGAGAGGTGTCATGAGTTGGGAGTCAAAGTTTAAGGATGTGCAAGCGAATAAGGAGAGTTATCATCTCCTGGCGGGATGGTCCAAGGGTGAGCTGCAGTCGTTGAGTAAGGAGCTCGAAATACAGGGTACGAGTTACTCAACGAGGATCGAACACTTGGAGGCCGCTCTCCCTGAAAAAGGCGCATGTGAGTCATTTAATCGATGAGCATGCACAATTGTCATATGATCTTGCTCGAGCCTAAGTGTGGGCATCATATCTTGAGCGGGTTCTTATATCATTGAAGGAGTCCACTAATGATTTTCAAGGTAAAGTGGAACAGTTGAGGTGCGAAAAGGACAAAGCGGTCCGAGATCTTGACTAGGCAGCCTTGCAGTCGGACCTTGCTCAGACCATTATCTTGCTTGAATCCAAGTTATTGACATTGAATAATGTCCATGCCAGCAACCCAAATTTTAAGAAGGATATCGAGAAGTTAGGGAAGGCAGTGCCTGAGGCACGACAAGCTTTGGATTTCCCTCCCGTGAGAGGGTCCTCCAAAGGGTGGAGACTCCCCGAGTTTTTCGGAGAGAGGTACAGAGGAATGGACTGTTGAATCACATCTAGGTCCTTCAACTTGTCGGGATGAATTGTCCCTTTCTGGCCCAATACTTCAAGATCAGCAATCCTCTTTACTCTCAGCAGGGAGCTAGTGAAGCTTTGGTACAACTGCACTGAACTAGAATCTGTTATTTTTGGGGATGTTATTCTCTTTCTGAATGTTTCTTAATTATCTTTTTATTTTTCCGTTTCTTATTTTTTGGCCAATTAGAGTTACAGGAACATGTTCCTTTTGATGTACTTGAATGGAACCTTTGTTATTAATGGAAAGTGTTGTTTGTATTTTTGCGTCTCTTCGAGTAATTTTTGAGCCTTTTATGCGTTCGAAGATTTGTTTTGGAACATACTTGTATGGGACCTAGGATCCTGATATCGGAGACTGATCTTGATATTCAGTCACCCCAAAGCCATATTTTTCCTTTCCCCAAAAGTTCCTTCTACACATGCAAGCACCACGTGTGGTTGAGTTATCTTTCCTTCTCGGTCATAGCGTAAATCTTAAGGAAACTTTTTAGAGGGAAGACATGTCCTTAATGATAGGTGTCTCTTCAGATTTATCATGTTAAAAGGTCACCTACATCCAATGCTTGAGGCACGTGGCCATCATCACGACAATCGACACGTGCATCGATTCTCGAGGAAATGATGGCCACTTCTTATAAAAGAAGATGGGAGTGAACCAAATCTTATTTTACTATATATATTCCTTCTTGTCTGGACCTCCTTCTGCTTGCAATTTTTCCTGGTCTTCTGATCAATTTTGGAGAAGAAAACTCTTATCAAGCTTCCTCATTTTCTTTAGACACTCTAATGGATTCCAAAATTTGCAACCCTTTAGTGGAGAGACCTCTATCTTGACCCGTCGCTGCTGCGCCTGAAAATGCCTCCGTTGTTGCTGACATGGATATGGTGGAGGTGATGTCATCGTCGGTGAAGAAAAGGAGAAGTGAAAAAGTTTAGTTAGCCGACCAACCGGAGCAGACCATTTTGAATATTGTGCCAAAAAGTTTAGGAAAGACAGTGACTTTAACATTAGAGAGAAATGCAAAGTTTTGCATCAATTACTGGTTCTTCCTAACACAAATAGGGCCTCAAATATGGAGGTTGGTCATGGGCCTTTGGCACTTGTCTTTGAAGGCTGATGTCCCTTTAACTTACCAACAATTACTCCGTATGTACTCTCCTAAGATCTACTGAGGAGGATTGATGAACATGACACATCGAGGCTCGAAGGATGTCATTCACACCAAGTTCCTTTGGCCATACACCAAGATCCAGTTCCTAGAGAAGTGGATTTTTACTCGCGAGTCTCTTTATTTTTTTTCTTTCTTTAATTAAATTATAGGATAACCTTTTAACACTTATTGCATTGTTCAACTTCTGCGGTGGAAGTGGAAACGGCCGCGAATATAGAAGATTGGGTGTCCAAAATTGTAAAGGTATCCATCAATTTTTTTGAGAAAATAGAAAAACATTGCGGCAGAACTGGGAGAGGTAGTACTATGGTAAGATTTTATCAGGTCTTGCTATTTTGTATTCCTCCTTTATTTTCGTTATTTCTAACATATGAAAATATGTATAGGTGTGGGCATCAATAAGAGACCCAAACCTCGGGCCAATTTTGTGGAAGAGGCATCTTGAATAATCCGAGAACTATTCCCCATGGTTCCTGACAGTTTCCTTTGTAACTATCTTCCTCTGGTTCTTCGAAGAGGAATCGTGCTTCTTAGACAAAATCCCTCCCCTCTGGTTAGAGGGGGACACCACTTAATCCATTCCCCCGGCTATGTAGGACAGTGCCACCAGAGGGTTGACGCATGCCAACCCCATCCAGGTTGACTATAGGAAAGAGATCCCCGTTTCTTCATCTGTGGGCGGCTATTTCAGAGGGAGGTCTAGTAGCGGAGGCCATGAAAAATATAATTCCAGATGAGGGTCTATAGATAAGGTGAGTTATATCATCCAAGAAGAGAGCTACGGTTCCCTCACGCGAGCAATTGATTCAGCCTTCCCAAGCTGTCCCTTCCACTGAAGAGGCGAGTTCTCAAGAGGGTACAAACGAGGCGGTTGCACACACCCGTGAGGGTCCCATTATTTATGCGATCGATACTGCAGACCACTGTCTTATGAGTTTTTTGCTGCCGAGCAGGTTCAAAATGTGCAAGGAGACTAAGCATGTTGATGCTCATCTTTCTTAGTTGGCGAGTCCCCAAGACTGACAACACGTGGGGTCTATGACTATGGAGGTCGTAGTGACTCAAATGGCTTATGTGGCTATATGGGTAAGTTTTGTTGGATCCCTTTTTATTTAATTTTCCTGGTCATTAATATGACACATTATTTCCCTTTTGCAGCACATTGTGCTTACTTTAGGGACCTTAAAAAAACGTTTGAGAGGGCGTGGCTATGTCCAAGGAGGTGGTGAGGTATAATCGAGCATTGAGGGCCAAAAATGAGAAGTTCAAAGAATAAAGGGGATCCTTTTTGGCCAGGACCTAAGCCATGGAGAGGAATGCCTAGAAAGGATGGCTGAATATTTGGAGAGTGAGGCGGCTCGACTATCCTAACTCAACAAGGCCAACTATAGGATTTTTGCTTCCCAAATCGAGTCTTGAAGGCCTATGGGGAGGTTCGGTTGAGGGAAGAGTGTTCCCGTTTATCAGCCGAGATACAGGGTTTAAGGTCGGAGTTGGCCTTGACTGAGAAGATATCCCGGGCCAACAACACCGATCGGGAAACCCTCCAAGTGGCTTTCAAAGACTTACAGAAAGAAGTGATCGTGAGATAAGTTTGGGCCATCAAAGTGACTCGCTTGCACACTCTTCATGAGGTTCACACTATTGCGGTGGATTTTCAACTTGATGTTCCCCAATTAGAGGAAGAATCAAGGGATCTTGGTCGATGACTTGGTCTCCCCTATGCGGATATGCGAGGTCTTACCTATGATGAAGATAAGGTGAGGACGATATTGAGGATGAAAAAGTGGGGGAAGTAACTCCTATTCCCGACCAGCCGGTCCTTTCTGGTGCTGTTGATACGAATTCTCCCTCTATTTCCGGCACAAATGTCAATGATTAGTTATAGTTTGAGGCTTCGGATTTTTGTGCTTCTTTTCTGTTCCATATTTAGGGCCCTTTGTACAAACAGAATATTTGATGTAATCCTGTTTGTTCCTTCAACTATTTTTTCTGTATTAGTGTTATAGGCCATGTAGGCTTCGAAGCTTTTAGACTTTATCACTTTCGGTATGGTTGCACAGTATCATGATGAGCCTCGTTTTGGTGCGAAAAAGGATGATGTGTCATCCTATTTGGGCACAAGAGTGAAAATATGGTCTCATAAAGATTGTAGATTCCTTCTATCAAGCGCTGAACAAATATAATATATATATATATTCTGTGAAACATATGAATAATTAGAAGAAAAATATTTCCTTTATTGTATATCCATAATATGGACAAGGTGGGTTGCTCTGATGGTAAGCACCCTCCACTTCCAACCAAGAGGTTGTGAGTTCGAGTCACCCCAAGAGCAAGGTGGGGAGTTCTTGGAGGGAAGGATGCCGAGGGTCTATTGGAAACAGTCTCTCTACCCCAGGGTAGGGGTAAGGTCTGCGTACACACTACCCTCCCCAGACCCCACTAGTGGGATTATACTGGGTTGTTGTTGTTGTTGTTGTGTTGTATATCCATAATATCAACGTTGGGTGGATCCAAGCACCGTATTACATAGATAATCTTGACCGCTCTAACTGGGTCGTACATACAGGTACGCCATGCTTAAGAAATAACTTTTCTAAAAGGTCTAATAAGATTCAAAAGACTCAAAATTCGGCATAGCAATTGGTCTTCATATACTTTGCTTTCAAAATGGGGGGTTGCCATTGATTTTCGTAGACTTTGCTTTTGCACATGGTATATAGTCTCCCCCAGTATTCGGGTTTGAAGTATGAAGACTCGAACATTGGAATGTCAGCCGACAGTCCCCAGTTCCGGTATAGATAAATCATATCGAGGGTCAGGTTCCTGTAAAGGGAAGCTAAGGTATGTGAGGGTATTCTTAGATGAAGATGGTACTTGGGCCCTTTGTGATCAGACGACTCAACCTTAGTGTGGAACTATGAAGGTTCATACATTGTGCTAAAAAGGTATGTATGTCATCATTCAGGTTGGAATGGTTTATTACCAATCATCTAAAAATGTTAGTAGAGAATAATAAGTTCTTAAAATAATTTAAAGGAGATAAAGTAAAACCGTTGCGTTTTTTTAGAAGTTGAACCGTTTGAGGTGCTCTGTATTCCAATTTGCTTTCACGGGCTTTCCATCTATTTCTTTGAGTTTGTATGATCATTTGCGTGTTATCTCATTGATCCAGTAGGGTCCTTCCTAATTTTGCTCAAGCTTTCCCACATTTAGTTCTTGGGAAGCTGCAAATACATTTCAGAGCATGAATTCACCTATTTTGAAACGACGAAGATTGACCTTTGGTGGCTCCTCTTCGATCCGATTTTTCATACATGATAGCTTCACTTTTTCACTGAAAAGTTCAATTAGGTATTCCTGTTTGATCAAGCGATGGACTTTGCCTTGAAGGAGTCTGCAATATATGGTTTTGTGGTCTTGACTTCACTTGTTGGGCTCCGTCCTCACCTATTTTGGGTATCTTACCTTGTATCTCATATTTTTAGTCCAACATATTCACATCGAAGCCGTAATAAGCGAGTTTTGGCCTGGTGGAAATCACTAATTCTAGATGTTTCCAGTTCCTTACCCGCCCGGCGTGTGGCTAATTCATCCCTTCTACTGATCATTTTCATGTCGTAGAGGTCTGGGGTACGGTTCATGACGTACTCTGCCCACTGCCTAGGCTCATCTCATCTACGATCCATTTATGATCGTCGATCATATCCAGAAGCATCTCTTCCCTCAAATCCGGGAAGCTGAGATGTCTTCTTCTATTTGGAGCTTCGTGCTGTATCGATGATAGAAATCGTTCCATGTTTTCATTGAAAATTCTCTTAGGCTTTCCTTCAGCTTCTCGAAGCCTCTAAACTCTCCAGATTCAGGTTCCTGGTGAAAGACATATTTTCCCAATTGTCTTCGACTTCTGGGAGCAGAATCAATTCTCTCTGAATTCGATCAATAAAGTCTCAGAGTGATTACTTCCTTCTCTGTATAATCTTGAAGATGACTTCCATCTAATTCTCCATCTTTTATGCTTTGGAATAAGCTTTCATGAAAGAATCTGTAAGTTCATCAAAATAGCTAATAGAATGTTCAGGTAAATTAGAATACCACGTCAGAGCTCCTTTCGTTGGTGTCTCTCCAAACTTTTTGACGAGCAATGACCCGATGTCCTCCTTTATGAGGTCACTTCCTTTGATCCCGATTGTGTAAGCCATGATGTGGCCACGGAGATTCCAAGTACCATTATATTTTGGTATATATGACATCTTGAATTTCTTTGGAATAGGCACCGGGGCTGCAATAGGCTCCCAAGGTTGCTTCGAATATTTATTCACATCAATCCCTTTTACGACTGATGGAACTCCTGGAATATGTCTGATCCTCTCATTCTGTTCCTTGAGTTGCCACTGTAAGGTTAGAACTATATTTTGTAATTTAATATTTATAGTCATATTTGAGCCTCTGATCTTAGTTTGGAAGTTCTCGGGTCGCCATATTCACCATTTTGGAGTTGGGGGTTTCATCGGTGGTGTATGTTCTTGGATGTGGGGTCAGTGTTATGACTATTGCTTCGTTCATCCAGACCTTTAGTGTTCATCTTCAGTTGTTCTGACATGAAATCATCCATTTATTTCTCCAACCTGTGAATATCGGGGTGGCTACTGCTAGATCTGGTCGGGGATTCATCTTAACCGCGAGACAGTGTGGATCCAGTTGAGTGATCGTCTGTGGTTCGTATTCCTCAAATTTGTTCAACCGTCTGTCTGGCGATATATACACTGGGTTGATCGTTGTTCCCGTACATGATGTTTTTCCTTTCAACAGACAAAGAACAAGTGAGATCCTGCAAGAGATTTAGTATAAAGGTAGCAGAAGTTATAAATCGAATCCTTTATTGCTAGGGCCCTATGGAGGCATCAAACTGTTTGACCCGAAAACTAATTTTAGATTAAATAATTGAATTTATATTTTCAAGGCCACTAGCAATTAGGTTGATACAAAGCGTTAACGAACAATAAACAATAACGAATAATTAAACCGAAAATAAATTAAACAAAGTAGTGGACAACAAGAAATTCTTCTTGATTTTCAATCTTCCAACAATCTCCAAAGCGGGAGAGATCGAATTACAGAAGTGATGGGAAAGATTCTAATTCAAAGCTATTTCATATGTAAAAAAGGTTATAGTTATTCCACGATGATCTTTACAAGCGGGAATAACTAGGTATTCAGATCTAAGGGACAAGGTGAGTTGCTCTGATGGTAAGCACCTTCCACTTCCAACCAAGAGGTTGTGAGTTCGAGTCATCCCAAGAGCAAGGTGGGGAGTTCTTGGAGGGAAGGATACCGAGGGTCATTTGGAAACAGCCTCTCTACCCCATGGTAGGGGTAAGGTCTGCGTACACACTACCCTCCCAGACCCCACTAGTGGGATTATACTGGATTGTTGTTGTTGTTGTTATTGTTGTCAAGGGACCAAAATAACAGTTCCGAATCTTAAGGCTGCACATTAGGGAGAGTGGATCCCATGATCTCTTCGAAGCAACAATATGGGCCACGAACTTCGGAAGGGTCCAAATTTCACTCATCAAGTCTCTGAGAATCTGCTACCTCTTTCTAGCCTTCGTCCCTTTGAGTAGTTCCATACTAAAGTAGATGGGTAGTTTCGGTCGTAGCTCAGCTGATTCGGACTCGTGACTTCGAAACCTGACACGTGTCGTTATTAATTAAGCACACATACTAAACAAAAACTGCAGGACCGAATGTTAATTGAGACAAGTTTTGGGGTAGTGCACATATCCGATTTTGGGCCGCTATTTAAGGTGTATCTTAAGTTCCAATCTTTTTGTAATTTTATTTATTTTGAACAGGACTTCAAATGTACGTTATTGAAGTAGCACAACCCATGGTTGAAGTTACATATATTTTAGATACTAGGTAAATGTTTTTTTAAAAAGTGAGTACAGATTACATAGAGGTGACCAAATAGGATGTTGTGTGAAATACTTACTATCAAATTCCTTGCCATGATTAAAAGATGTCTAATCAATTTTTTTACAGCCACACCCCCCCCCC
>AWOL01S0015307.1:102753-112990 GCA_000715115.1 Nicotiana otophora | reverse complement strand
TTGTGTAAGCACCAGAGGTGCAAGTATTATAATATAGCTTCAAGTTATGGATGTGAGTTATACCTATGTGGAAGGAAGGTCATGAAAGAGATAGAAGATACGGTGAGAGGTTTTAAGGTAAGTAAGGTAAATGCGAACAATGTACGAGATACTCAGAGGCAGAAGATCATGAATAGTCCATACTTCGGATAGAAGGTTAGAAGTGTTGGGATTTAGTATCCAGGAATGATAGCGGCGACGTCAGTGGAATACCTTCTAGCCCACGGTTTCTAACTACCGAGAGATTTAGCTAAGAGAATGAAGAGGAGTTATAGACTGTGTGATTTCTCACTTGATGTTCCAGAATAATATAAGGAAATCTATGGTGCAAGCAAGTTGAAAGAAGGTTGCGAATAGTATAAACAGGTATAGGTCGCAAGCTAAAGTATGGTAGAGCAACAAGGTTAAGGGAAGACATGGGTAAGGACAAAAAAAGGCGAGTGAGAAGGTGACGAGAATGGATAAGTCCACGAGATTAAGCCGATGATAACAAGAAGAATTGATGGTTTCTCTAAGTTATACAAAGCTCAGTATAGCCTTAATGAACTCAAAGGAGTCTAAGACTAATGGCATTTAGAAGAAATGGAATGTTGCCCTGGTAATAGAATGAGGGTGTAATTGTGATGGATAAAGGATAACGTTTGGGCCTTCGATTGAGTAATGACTTTAAGATGATTTCACGAATTGTACGGGATTAAATTATGCACGTAAGGTGAATCACATTGGCATGCTATGAAATATGGTTATTGAAGTATACTATCACCCCTAGGTGGATCAGTCTAATCACTTTAGATGCTTCCCCAATGAGACGTGAGCCGTAGTGACAATATCTTACGTAAGAAATTTCAAGTTATCAGTGGTAAATTGTAAATTAATATTGAGGTGAATCAACAATAGATGGACAAAAGTTACAAATTATGAGATGAGATTAGGCCACCATTCTTAAGATGAACAGTAATGACGAAGCATTAAAGGACTTAGATGTATACATATAGGATAAGCACAAGAATAACCTGGTGTTTGGTAGGAAACCTCAGGAACGATAAATCAAAGTAAGAGTTATGGCAATAAATTCATACGGATGGATAAACAGACCTATGAAATAAGGTATAAAGATATTCGTAAGTTTAACAAAGTACCGAGCAAAGAACTTCAGTATACTCATAGATGCCCAGAGGGACATCTTATCAAGCTCTGTATATGTTTACGAAGTGAAGCCTAGAGATTGGCTAAAAGTTGAAAGAAAAAAAAAAGAGAAGAGTCGCATAGGCACACTTACAATGTCAGAGTCATATAGGGTGCATGACAGAAGGTAGCGACAGTTACAAGATTGGAAGGATTTCGACCACAAGTCATGGTGTAAGAACGAGGCCTAAAGGGGGGAATGCCCAGGCCTTTGGATTTATTCAGAAAATAGTTGCCTAGATGGCATGGAGAGTACTAAAGTATTCGGAAGACAAAGGTTATGAAAATGATAAATACATCAGTCGACATTCGAGGACGAATGTTCCAAAAAGGGGAATGATGTTACATCCCGCATTTTCGTGTGTTAAAGTTTCGTCGTATGTTAATCGATGTAAAGTTTGGGAGTGAGATTATTTTGAGATTATAAGCTTTATGCTATTTCAACAAGTGATTAGTAAATTCGTGAAGGTGAGAAGTAAGAAAATCGGTACTATACAAGGTACCACATGACCATGATAGTACGGTGTATAAAGTGTGTTAAAAGTGAGTAGTATTTTAAGTAATTTGAGATAATTATTAATTATGTGGGTAATTGGTTAATTACCGAGTAATGTGACATTACCTAATTACTTATTAAGTGGATAAAGGTTAACATTTCCCACCCCACTCCCACGTGGCAGCAAGCCCCTTATTAAGCAAATGAATCTTAGTCATTTCTTATTAGGTGGCATCCTAATACATTAATTACAAGACACCTCAAACTTTAAGACTTTCAAAATAAATAATACTACAATTCAGACATGCACTTTGCACATTAGTAAAGTGAATCCATACAAATTCCTACAAAAGAATACAACAATCAGATTCTAACCTCATTCCTAATATTTTCAATACTAAGACATTACAATCAGAAGAGAGAAACATTAGCAATTCTTCTTGCAACCAAACGATTCCAACAAGATTTAGCAACGTAAAAGTTTGCGGTTCTAAAGGAGTATGGTGCAACCTTTTCCAAGAACATCATACAGATTTTTTCCCTACTCCAGGTATGTTAAGTCTAAGCCCTCCTTTCATTTTGGCATGATCTCGTTATTACACGAGATTAATAACGAGGCATAAAGAGAAATTCATATTCCGAAATTTACGTATATTTTCCTAGTCTTTTAAGTTACAATATTTTCTTTATCGGGACTTTAATATTCAATTGAGTATTTCCTTTTTTCCAGTCAAGAGAGAGCAGATAGGCTATATATACAGTCTTACAATATTTTCATTACCATCGAGCTATAATCGATGGGCAGGGCCCTATTGGGTAACCTCTGATCTGATGGTAAGTTATATACCGAGCCTACTGTCGTCGAACGCCTATGAGCGAGCCCAGTTGGTCGAGATACAGAGCCTAGTATGGCCGAGCACCTATGAGCAAGCCTACTATCGCAAAGCATTTAGTTATTAACCGAACCGTATAGGGTCGGACAACTATTTTACTTACTATATTGAGAGAATTGAGTCAGTATCGGCAGGTAAGCATATCTTCAAATTATCTTTGACTCCTAGTTACTTTCAGTTATTATATTATTAGTTCTATTTTAGCTTTCAGTATATTGCATTACATACTCGGTACATTATTTGTACTGACATCCGTTTTGCCTGAGGAAGCTGCGTTTCATGCGTGCAGGTCTCGATAGACAGGCCGAGAGTCCTCCAAGTAGGCGATAATCTTAGCGGAAGATGTTGGTGCACTACATTTGCTCTGGAGTTGCTTGTTTGGTCAGTATGATTTAGATGTGTATTGTTTGGTAAGGCGGAGCTCTGTCACTACCTTTATGAAAATTATGTATTCTTAGAGGCTTGTAGACAGATGTCATGTACGTAAACGATTGTATGGCCTTGTCAGCCTATGTTCAGTATACAAGTGGTTATTTTGGTCTTATAGGCCCATATGTATTATGTATAAGTTGGTTTCACATGTTGTATTCCACCTAGCTCACGGCAGCCTCTCCAGTTCAGTTATCTATGATAGTATGATATGAAAAGACACGTTATATTGGTACTCGGTTGAGTAAGGTACCGGGTGCCAGTCGCGGCCCATCGATTTGGGTCGTGACATAAGTGATTGAGTACTCTGAGAGTGTGAGTACATGATGCTTCCATGGTAGTATACCATATACAGTATGTACATTGGCATGTAGATATAGAGATGCCATATTCCTCTAATCATACAAAGTTGATTTATTTTACTTGTACTGAGTAATCTGTTGAACTTGAAAACATGCCTACATTTCTTTACTGTTATTTCATATTAGACTGTACCTGTTGAGCTAGTCACTACTTATATCCCAAAGGTTAGTCTTGTTACTTATGAAGTACACAGGGTCGGTTGTACTCATACTACACTCTGCACTTCATGTGTAGATCCAGGTACTTCTGGATACGGCGGCTGTTAGGTTTCGAAGAATAATTGTTGGAGATTATCGAGGTAGCTGCTTGGCGTCCACAGACCTTGAATCTCTTTTCTTTCAGTTATTTATATTGTTCTGTATTTCCAGATAGTGTTTTATCAGTCAGACTATGTCATCATTTAGTTGCTCATGTACTTAGTGATACCGGGTTTTGGGAGTGGATTTGTATCAGTATTTTTGGGATTTTCTATTAAATCTAAATATTATGTTTTCAATCGTAAAAGAATTTGTGATTTATTGAAGTTGTCTGCTTGCCTAGTAATGAGATAGGCTCCATCATGACAGGTGAGAATTTGGGTCGTGACTGTGTCACATGTTGATTGGGTGAGTATTTATGATATTTATATCTTTCCTACATTATTATTAGTGTTGGGAAGGTTTGGAACAAGGTTCTAGTTGATATAAAGATAGTTACCAGCCCCAGGTTAGATTATGGGCAGCTATTATGGCCGATAATGTTGATATGGGCGGATGGGTGATGTGTTTCATCATGTGGTTATACCTTGTTGATTTATGCATGAGTGTTTACGTAGGGGTTGCGGCTGATACAATGTGGTTATGTGAAGATCGGGTTTTTTGTGAAATGCTTGAATGTTGAAATTTGGTTCTAAGGCTTTTTAGTATGGGTGGAAGGAATTATCTTCAGTTGAGGTGTTGTTGTTAGGCTTATGAAGATTGGGGTGATGTGGGAGCACCCATGAGAATGTGTATGGGTATTGTATTCAGTGATTTGATGACTTCAAAATGGTTCTTGCCATGTTCGAGGACGAAATTATTTTTAAGAGGGGGAGAATGTAACGACCTGGCCGGTTGTTTTATGTATTGTAGCCTCGTTCCCCTATTTATTGTCTCTAATATGTTGATTTGTGGTTACGTGACTTTCCGGGGTAGTTGGTTTGGGTGTGTTTCGGTGTGAATTGGGACACCTAGTCCCAAAGTTGGAAGCTTATGTTGAAAGAGTTTACCGGAGTTTGACTTTGCTGTAGATGACCCCATAACAGTGTTTTGATTGTACTGGCTGCTTCGAATAGTGATTTTGGACTTAGGCATATGTCCGTATGGGAATATGGAAGCCCCTAAGTTGTTTTGACATAAATAGGCAAAAGTTGGAAAGTTAAAGGTTTGGAAGGTTTATAGGTTTGACCGAGGGTTGACTTTACTGATATAGGGCTCAGACTGTTATTTCGGGATTTGGAATAGGTCATTTAGTTCATTTGGGACTTGCATGGAAATTATTTGGTCATTCTGAGGTATTTAAGCTTGTTCTCCATTAGTTTTGCAGTTAAAAATGTTCAATAGTTCATTAGGCTTGAATTGGGGCGCGATTCGTGGTTTTGGTGTTGTTTGATATGATTTGAGGCTTTAAGTAAGTTCGCATTGTGTTTTGGGATTGGAATGTGTGATTGGCCAGGGTCCCGGGGGCTTCGGGTGTGTTTCAGATGGGATTTAGATCATTTCTTCATGTGTTGGAACTTTTGCTTTCTATGCTTCTGGTATCCCTCTTCGCGATATCAAAGAATGTGTAGCAATCGCATAAAGTCTTCGCTGGCATGTGGCTTTTTGCTCTTCGCGTCCACGAAGATAAGGATGCATTCGCAAAGCCTTGGGGTGTTTGTTCATTGTGAATGCGAGTGTAAGTTAATCATGTTACTTTTGAGGTTGCAAATATTTAAGATCATGAACTGTAAATACCAAGATGGTTTGAAGGATTAGAAGCTAAAATAACCGAAAAACATAAGTTTTATCGAAACGCCAAGATGGGAATGCTATAACCTGTACTTTGGGGGTGATACTAGGATGAATATCATGATAAGGAGGTGATATTATTAGGTACTTTAGTCATATTATAGCCATGTGTTATATTTTTAAGTCAAACGAGTTAGGAAACAAAAGTCGACAAAAGTTGTCGCAAGTTGCGTTGATAATTTTACATAACATTATGTCTAATGTTAGTGAGATTTTCTCTTAATGTAATTGGATTTACAAGGTGATCCAACAACCAAATTAACGATATACAAGTCTAGTTTCCAACGCACAAGCAGCTCCCTTTGGGATCCACAAGTGTGGTTGAAGTTTATCTTGATATACAAAGTTGTAGTCTTCATCTCTAAGGCTCACTTCGACCTAAATCAGACCTAAATAGTCTCTCTAGACATCCTAAATACATTTTTAGGATTTTGAAGCAATTCCATCATCCGCAAATCAAAATCAAGATGCGAACACATCAACGCGATACTTACGACATAGGTAAGACTTTGCCAACCCCCTTTCTTGTTATAACTCCTATTTTGGAAAGAGATTCATGGTTAAAAAAGATTTTCACCTTTCTATTTTACTTATACAAGCATAGGTAATGTTTGTATAAAAGGAAACAAGGTTTGCAAGCAAGAACATAAGAGGTATGTAGGGTTTTCATTTTGTTTTCGGCAAGATTTAGTTTAACTATGTTCTAGACTTTCTTCTACATCTTTTAGGGTTGTTCAAGGGAAATATCAGCATGTATTGTATCCTTGTATATTATTGAATTCCACATATGAATTGTGGAAGGAAATAGTTTAGGTTGGAACTTCAAAACACAACAAGAGCAAAAGGGCAAATCCCACTTTGTCCTATGCCATCTACACTTTCGTTTGTTCCGTTCCTTTGGTGTTTTATGTATACCTAAACCCCATATGATACTAATAGATTCATTTAAGATTACATAAGCTTAATTATCATGTGTTTATGCTTAGATTATTCCTAAATCAAATTTAGACTTTCATGTCACAAGTTAGCCACTATGAGTCGACATTACATTCACAATTCTGTTTTGTCGATCGTTTAACACTAATGAGGATAACTGGATCTCC
This sequence comes from Nicotiana otophora, assembly GCA_000715115.1. NCBI lineage: Eukaryota > Viridiplantae > Streptophyta > Magnoliopsida > Solanales > Solanaceae > Nicotiana > Nicotiana otophora. The sequence goes on along the minus strand of AWOL01S0015307.1, from coordinate 106,455 downwards.
TTTAGTTTGATGTTATTGTTACATCTCGCATTTTCATACATTACAGTTTCATCTTCAGTTAATCGACATAGACTCGAGGATGAGATTATCTTGAGCTTATAAGCATTTATGCTATTTATAACAAGCGATACGTAAGTGCCATGAAGGATAAAGGGGAAACGAATCAAAGAAAATAAGTTTCGTTGAAGGTTGTCGATTTGTGATATAATATGATCCGAGCCATAATATCCGGTATTTATGGACTAGTGCTATACAATGTACCCCATAACCACTATAAGTAGGGTGCATAAAGTATGTTAAACAAGCGTAGTATTTTAAGTAATTGGGGACAATTCTTAATTATGTGGGTAATTGGTTAATTATTGGGTAATGGGATATTACCTAAATAATTAAGGAATTATTGGATACTAGTTAAACCCCCCAACTAAGGAGTTATGTGGCAGAACCCCAATCCCATTTTAAGTGACTCATTATGTCTTGCATAGATGGCATACTTGGACGAATTAGGAAGGTTTAGTCATCCAACAAGTGGGCCACACCCAAAAGCTTTCTATAATTAATAAGACTATCAACTTACTCCACATTTTAGGCAATGTAAATTCATTTGTCTTACAAATCAAATTGAAACTCTTATAGAAGTGTGGCTGATCGTGAGCGCTTTAAAGAGCAAAACAAATCCGTACCAAGAATTGATAATGTTGGTTGATTGATTTTGTAAAGCATGAATTGCAAATTCTATGAGAATCGGTCCAGGTATGTTAAGGTTATCCCTTCTTTCTTTTGGCATGATCTATAAGATACGAAGGAAACGAGCAAATGCACAATTTCCATAAATGACTCTATTCATAGAAATATTAGGGGTGTCTGTATTCTTGATTCCCTATGTGAATTATTATTATATCTTCTATTCATGGGTCTCAGAAAAATACGTATTTTATAAAATTTATCCTACAGTCATATTATTTTTATGACATTCTGAGAAACTTTTATTGACATATTTCTTACGCATTTCATGCATTTATACATGTACATTGACCCATGATCAGATGGCATTATATATGCATATTTTATATGTATATGTGATATGGGAAAAGGTTATGGCATTAAATACGTACCACCACCTGATCAGCCGGTACCTGTTGATGATTTTATCCACACTGGCTGAGATGATATGATAGGATGCCCTTAGGGGCTTGATGACATTATGTACACCTATACCCAAGTATGACATGACAATTGTATGCGCGTGCATGACATTATAAATGTTTCAAGATTTACAAGTCATTTAGACTTACATACGGAATTCTTTATTCCATGTTTCATCTATGTCTTTTGTGTACTAATTTTTATGTCTTACATACTCAGTACATTATTTGTACTGACGTCCCTTGTTTCTTGGGGACACTGCGTTTCATGACCGCAGGTGCAGGTAGGCAAGCTGACGGTCCCCCTTCTTAGGATCCTTGAACAACGAGAGTTGTCTTTCTATATTTGTTCCGGAGCTGCTTTTGATTTTGGTACGATATGCTTGTATACATATATGGGTATGACGTGGCCTAGTCTCGTCCTTGTACAGTTGTATATTCTAATAGAGTTCTATAGACAGTATGTATAGTTGGATAGTACGTGGCCTTGTCGGCTTCCAGTTTTGGGCATATAGTTGTCTATAGCAGCCTTGTCGGCTCGCCCTACGTATTTTGCATGTATATGAACATATGCCTTTTGGGCAGGTTTACTTCATGTATGTTATTCTTGTAATTCAGCAGATGTTATTCAGGTTTATATCTTATATGAATGCTTAGGGGTGTTCGATAGGTAGGACTCGGGCACCCGTCGCGGCCCATCGGTTTGGGTCGTGACAAAACTGGTATCAGAGCAGTTCTGTCCTAGGGTTATCTACAGACCGTATCTAGTAGAGTCTTGTTTATGGGTGTTTTGTGTACTAAAGTTATAAACAAGAGGCTACAGGACATATAGGATATTATCCTCTCTTCTTATCATAGACTGTGCGAATTATGAATTCATGTTCCTAACGATATGTTATATTTTCAGTGATGCCTCTAAATACTACAGTCGCCCAGAAGGGGAAGTTCGTGGCTGGTGAGACTATTAGTCGAGCACCACGAGTTATCAGGGATTGGGGAGAGTCTCATAGAGAGATTCCATCTCAGACTTCACATACCCCGCTCTCTCTAGAAGAGCTCAAAGGGGCACCAGCTTTAGCGCCCGCCCCTGTACGTTTAGCCACTCAGCCAGATGCACCGGGTCAGGAGATGAGAGATGTTATTCAGCTGTTAACTTGATTAGTAGACGTATAGGCTCGGCGTCAGGAAGTAGGNCTTGATTAGTAGACGTACAGGCTCGGCGTCAGGAAGTAGGTATTGGTCATGCAGATAAGTCTGTTAGTGCGAGGGTTCGTGATTTCATTAATTTGGACCCTCCGGCATTCACTGGGGCAGATCCAAATAAGGACCCTCAGGTATTTATCGATAGAATGAATAGGACTTTGAGGGTAATAAAGGCCATTGTGACTGAGTCAGTTGAGCTAGCTTCCTATAGAATCCAAGACATTGCAGTTAATTGGTACGAGTCTTGGGAATTGTCTAGAGGGGAGGATGCCCCTCCAGCGGTATGGTAGGAGTTTACAGAAGTGTTTCATCGTCATTATCTACCACCAGAGCTTAGGAGGGCAAGAGTTAATAGTTCTTGACCCTTCAATAGGTAACATGAGTGTGGGGGAGTACAGTCTTCAGTTTGATTCGTTGGCTAGGTATGCTCCCACTATTGTATCTAAGACAGAGGATCGGGTTCACAAGAAACAATGAGTTGTGGTAGAGGTAGAGGCGGAGCATCTAACTCGAGCGGTCCTCAAAATTACATTTATGCATTAGCAGGATGACAGGATCAGGAGTCATCGCCTGATGTTGTTACAAGTATATTATCAGTCTCCTCATATGATGTATATGCACTGATTGACCCAGGTTCCACCTTATCATATGCTACTCCATTGGTTGCTAGTAAGTTTGGAATAAAACCTGAATTGGTTAAATCTTTTGAGGTGTCTACACCTATTTGGGATGCAGTGATAGCGAAGCGAGTATATATATGTTGTATAACAGTAGTTCATAGTCGATCTACAATAGCGGACCTAATTGATTTAGATATGGTAGAATCTGATGTTATAATAGGTATGGATTGGTTGTCTTCTTGTCATGCCAACGTTGATTGTAGATGAAAGATGGTCCGATTTCAATTTCTAGGGGAACCTGATTTTGAGTGGAAAGGTAATACGGCATCGCCGAGAGGTAGATTTATTTCCTATCTCAAGGCAAGGAAGATGATCAGAAAGGGCTATATTTATCACTTAGTTCGAGTTCAGGATGTGAAAGTAGAGTCACCAACCATTCAGTCCATCCTTGTGGTTAATGAGTTTCTCGATGTTTTTCCCGATGAGCTTCCACGTATTCCGCCAGAGCGAGAAATTGAGTTTGCTATTGACCTACTACCAAATACTCATCCAACATCTATTACTCCCTATAGAATGGCCCCCGCAGAGTTGAAAGAGTTAAAGGAACAACTAAAGGACTTGCTTGAAAAAGGCTTTATCAGACCTAGGACATCACCGTGGGGAGCACCTGTGTTATTTGTGAGGAAGAAAGATGGTTCCTTACTGATGTGTATTGATTATAGACAGTTGAATAA